>JAIXND010000621.1:6422692-6560255 GCA_023646645.1 Varanus salvator macromaculatus
TCCTTCCTTCCTTCCTTCCTTCCTTCCTTCCTTCCTTCCTTCCTTCCAAGTGCATTTAGTTTTTAAGGTCATAGGCAGGCAGGCATCACATTTGTGTAATCTTCTTTGCTTTTCACTGAAATCTATGAACTCGTACCTGACACAGAAGATACACAGTTAGAATGAACAGAGAGAGCGAGCCTGTACTGAATGAACTCACAGCTCTTAAGCAGAACAATGTGTCTCTTTCCCCACCTTCCTTCATGTCAGTAGTACAATGAAAGTGCAAAACGTTACTGCCTCTTAGTAGGTGCTGATAAAGCTTTGCCAATGGACCAGCATATTCTTCTATGCTTTTGGGATGCAGAGCACGTCTCTAAAGAGTTCCTTGCTATGTCCTTTGTCCTAAGTGCTTTTTGAAGGCTCTTGTGAAAAACACAGCAGTTGCTGGGACAGCGATACCCCTAGAAAGTCCATGGAGGCAATTTTCAACCCTCGGCATCTCACGGTCATGCCCTATATGTGTTTCTTTGAGCTCAATCCCGAAGACCCTCCCTTGGAGGAAGACATGAGGTTGGAAACAGCTCACAGAAGTAGGCCTGCAATTACTGTGTTTCAAAGGATGCAACATCCCTTTTGCCTTCTTTTCAGGGCCTAAAATTGAGATATTTTCTCAGGTTTCTCCAGCAGGTGGAAGTATAGCATCGTCCTACTAACAAGTGGTTTCTAGGCAGAAAAAAATGTGTGCATGCAATACATGGCACTTAATGCTACTTCTGTCTCCTAATTAAAGTAAAAATAATTATTTGCAGCACAATTCTATGCCCACAGCATAATTCACTGTCCCTGCCGAAACCCCGGAAACTCACTCAGAAAGCAAACTTGCAAAGGGGCTTTGAAGGGCACGGAAGGCCTTTGGCATGTGACGTATCAGGATTTGGCCTTGTGCTCCCAGGCCAAAACCTTGGGTGGTTGAAATCACCATCTAAGCATTCTGCATAGTAGAGGAACACGGAGTGGCATTCACCTTCACGCTTCTCCTGCCATGCACAGAAAGCCTGCATGCCTCTGAATTACACCCTAAGTGTATGATGTTTGGAGAATTATATTTGCATAGGGGTGGAAACAAGTTCTGAAGCAAAAAGAGAGAGACTCCGCTTCTTGATCTTGGGTGGACATGTTGCAGCTGATCATCCACACAGAAGACCAGAAGAGAGAATGCCTCTTCTAAAGGGGCCTTTGTCTCTGGTGGTTTTCATGAGTGCTTGTACTATAGATTTTTAAAAATCTGTTGCCTGCTCAACATGAGTACCTTTCTCACAACTATTAGTTAGTGAGAAACGTATTCACAGGTTTAATTTAGGCAAGTAAACATGGTAAAAATACATGCAGCTGGAACTGACAAATGTGTGCACACACATGGCTTGAATGGAAACTGAAGCTTGCAGAAACTGCTGCACCTCGGAGGCATCTAGAAGTCCCACATGGAAGGAGCCCTTTATTCACAGGAGGAGCTCTGTACCCTGGCACTTGTTCGTCCAGTGCTTGTTCTGGCATCCCTTCTGAGAGCAAGTCAGTGCTGGGGGCCGGCTGATCATGGAGCGTCTGTCTTGGAGGCAGAGCTGCACTAACCTTGCCTGCAGCATCTCTCCCAAGGGCCCAGACTCCCCCGACCACCTGCCAGTCTCCTGGGCCGCTGCCCAGTGGGGTTTTCCTCTAGGAGCTTTAGCTCTTCCTCCAAAGAGGATCCTCTTGCGGCCATGGCAATCACTGTCGGAGCAGCACCAAAGTTTCCTAGGCAATTGTGAAGGGCTCACTGCAGGTTTTGTAAACATCCTAGCCCGCATTAATCTCAGCATAAGCTGCAATTCATGGCACAGCTTTGCAAGCTGCGGCTGATCTACACTGCCTTCTCTCTCTTGCTTGAAATCCCTGCCATCAATCAGATCCTTAACAGTTTCTTGCAGATTTTCTTCATTTGGATATCCCCTGCTTAAATGAGGATAACATCTGCAGGATTAGTTTGATGAAATGGGTTTAACAGCAGCCTCAAGGGATTTCTCTCTCCTCCTTCCTTTCTACTGTTCAAAAAGGAGGCGGCTCCGTTTGGCCCTGCCAGCCTAGAATCTCCTTCGTTGCTGTGGCCAGATATCACATCAGCACAGGAGTTGTACCCTTAGGCTGCCCAACTAGGACTGCGAGGCCAAATTGCTGAATCAATTGCTGACAATTGAATCAATTGTCTTGATTCAATTAGTGGTCTATGATTTAAGGGCCACTTTGTGGGAGTTTAATTACAAGATATCCTGCTTTTTTGTGGAGAGGGGTGCTGTTGGTTCTGTAAGTAAAGGACCTAGTATATTGACCTTCAAAGCCTGGATAACCATGGCAAAAGACATAGGCATAAACGTGATGGTGTGTGTTGGATAATGTCCCTTCCTTTACCAGTCTTCCATATTTAAGCTCCATCGCTGTGTAAGGTAAATATCATCTTTCAGCACACCCTTAGCATCACTTGTAAAGGTGTCTTTAAAATACGCAGACTTACCTGGAGCTATGCACACATGAAATGCATCTGAGGTGTGTGCATACAGGGATTGCCTTCCTGAATTAGATGCTGGCCTGTCGGAGTTCTGTTCTCATGCTTTTCACCATGCAGTACTTCGATATTCTGCTTTTGAATGTAAAAGCTGCATTCAGTTGGCCATGATGAACTGCTATTGCAATTTGTCTTACCCTTTCTAAAAGCCACCTTAGTTAATGGCCTTTGTCATATCGTGTGCCCGGATGGTCTGTAAGTTTAATTACATATCAATTTCGGGCACTGAGTGAGCTCAGTTTTATTCCTCCGTATCTCAGTCATCCTTCAGTTGGCAGCTTGTTTCCTCTTTCATAGTATCTGGTTTTAAATTTAGGCAGAGACTGTAGCAGCGGCCTTATTTTCCTGTGGAATTCACTATCATTGCAAGTGAAAGCTGCCCAGCTATTCATGGGCTATTCTCAATAAATATTCACATGGAGGGGAGTCATTTTATTGAAGACACTCCTATTCATTGTGAATCCCAAGCTGAGACTTGGGCAGGGCAGGGCAGATCTCCTTAATACCATCTTGCTAGCACGAGTGGCTGCTACTTAATTATCACAAACACTGTAATCACTGTCGGTGTTTACTGTTCAATTGAGTTATTTCTCTTTAATTATGTTGAATTATAATTAGAAGCAAAATTGCAGGATGGGCCTGAAAGCTTTACAGAGGAGTCCTGGGTAAGGAAACAGCATAAAAATAGACCCCGTGTTTCTTAAACATTTTGGCATTTAAGAAAGATTCTAATTTGAGAGGCGATGCAATTTCACTTGTTGTTAGTTTTGGCACTTCTGTGCCACTCCTTCCAAAATGCTCCGAGTGCACGAAGCCGTCGAGCTTCATGGGCATCAGCTTGGTCACAGTATTTCAAGAACAGTGTTCAGTGCCTGTTAATCACAGTTGCGTGGACCATGAAAGAAATCAAATGATGCAATTTTGTATACATTTGCATGACAAAGCTAGCTGCGGGGGAAGGGGGGGCTTGAAGGTCTGAAGGCAGATATTTCATCCCTAAAAACCTATCTTGGCTTCTGGCCCACCCCCCCTCCCCGAGCATCTGAATCGTCTTCCTCAATTTCCTTCACATTTTTGGAGCCCAGCTTTGTATTATTTTGTTATTACATTGATACCCTGTCTCTTCCTTCTGCAGGGAACCCAAAGCAGCTTACCTGGTGGTCCCTCACCTCTGTTTTACCCTCTAGCTACCCTGTGAGGTAGGATAGGTGGAGAGTCAGTGACTGACCCAAAGTCATCCAAGTGAGCTTCGTGGCCAGTTGAGGACTAGCACCCTGATCTCCTGAGCCCCGTCCAACACTCTTAACTACTAGACTTCTCTGTTTTTCAACTTTGATATCTTAGGGTGCAAGATAAAAAGAAAGCTTAAAGCTGCAGTTCTCAAGATGCGAAACTTTTCACCTTCTAGTTGCATAGCATAGCAGGACTACCATGTGGGAGTTCACAGAGCCCTTTTCGGATTCTCCACGGCTCACTGGCCCCCATATTTACTTCATCAGCATAAAGTAGGGAATTCTACCCCGGCTGCATATACATGTATCTTCTATCTGAGCTTTGGGAGATCACGGTCCCCCTCAGTAGCCTATTCCATCGCCGGACTGATCTGACAATGAAGAAGTTGTTCTTGTTTTACATTCGTTGCCCAGGAGACCTAAATAGGCTATTGGTGGCTGAAGGGCTCAGCCTGGCCCTGGTAGAGGTGCTGATCGCCAGCCTCCCTCCCTCCCTCTGCTCCCTCTAATTAATCAGCTTGCATGGCGTTCTCCAAAGTCAGGGACAGATAACAGGTTCTTTTTCCTCTCTGTCTCTCACGCACACGGCCCCCAGTTTCAGCGGGGAGCTTGTCCAGCCCTCACTCAAGGCCCCACCGACCTGCCCTCCAGGCAAAAGATGCCGTGGCTGCCGAGAAGGGCGGCTGCCTGGAGCTTGCCGAGCAGGTTTCTGAACCGCGTCTCTCTCTTCTGCCCCCTGCACAGCTTGGCCAAATTCTGCTTGGTGCATCTCCTGCTGAAGAGGAACCCAGTGATGTTCTCCCAGCACTTCATCGAATGCATCTTCCACTTCAATTGCTACGAGAAGCACGAGAAATACAATAAGTTCCCCCAGAATGAGCGGTCCGTGCATGGTGACGCTTTCCCTTAATGTTAATGGTCCTTGCGCGTGGTGGTGAGCAGGTTCTCTTGGGGCAGAGAGTGTTGTGTGTGCTGCCCGCCCCATCCCAGCTGAATTTTCCAGTGAGAATAGCCGAGAGTTAATATTTAGTTCACCTTTTATTAGGCAAACACATGCTTTCAATGCCTTGTTATTATACTGTTATTCCCAAGCTGAGGCTATGCGGGTTGGATCCAGGTTGCTTTTCAGTGGCCAAGGTCCCCAGGTATAGAGTTACCCCTCTCCCTTCCTAGTGTCCCCATCCCAGTGTGCATCTGTGCCTATGGGGGAAGGTAGATCTCTCTTCTTGCGGACAGCAATACAGTCAGAGGGAAATTTCCCTTTACCCTGACACTGGATGACTGGTCCTCGCAGACTGATTGGTTCAGGGGAGGTAAAGGTGTATTATGTGCAGGTGTATTATTGCTTCTTCCAATCCAGACATCTCCCTTTCCCTGCTAGCTGAAAGCCAGCTTCCCTATCATTACCAAAGGGAGTGCCATAGGAAGCTGAACTAAAGAAAGGGGAGATAAATTTGTTTGCTGACAGTAGGATAGACAGAAATTGTGAAGAGGAAGTGCTAAGGCAGAAGAAGAGAAGACCTTAGAAAGTAGACAGAGAGCTAATAGAACAAAGAGAACTTTTTATGATCAGGACTGACTGATGCTCATCCAATGTCAAGTCCCTGACTTTGTTGCTATGCAACCAACAGTAGTTTGGGGCTGAGTCATCAGTGAGGTGACTGGTCTGTTCACTGTTGGTGGCACCTGTATCCGGAATGAGACGTTGCTGGTAGTCGTGAGCCTCAGTTGCCAGTCTGCCTCATCGCCTCTACGAGCAGCTTCTGTTTCTGCCTCTTCGGCGGGTGGGGGAAGCCTGAGTTAGCCACTGCAGCCCCTTCTGCATGCACAGGGTGCTTTGCATACCAGGAGTTAGCCGTGTATGCGTGTCATTCCCACTAATGAATTGTGTTCCCTTGCTACAGTGAGAAGACCCTCTTCTCCCTGAAGGGCAAAGCTAACAAAGACAAGCGGGTGCTGATTTACAAGTACCTGTTGGACCATTTTACTGATGAGCAGAGATTCAACATCACTTCGAAAATCAGCTTGAACATCTTGGGTACGACTGTAGCTTTGGATACCCTGAGAATGTGAACTGGGGATTCTGACGGAGCTGTTGTAAGGGTTGTTGTGCATGAAGTGTGTTGAGCATTCAAAAATATTCTGAAACTCCTAAGTATTATTAGCTGTTATTGGACTGCCTGTTGCCCAAACAGAAGCCAAAGGTTTGTCTGTTTATGCTAACTTAGCCTACCTGTTGTCAAGTTCAAGGTGTGATTCCTAGCTCCTGAGATGCAGTAGTGTTTCTAGGTGGCCTTGGGTACCATGTTCAGCGCCCTTCCCATTCACAGAATTGTGATTTGGCCTATTAATAGTTTTGCCTGGAGTCATTCTGTGAGGATCATTGCCTGCTTCAGTTCATTCTTGAACTGGGCTTCTGTGACAACTTTTGGCAGGGACCACATGCCAACAGGAGGAAAATCTGGTCATCTTTTGCACTCCCTCTTCCTTCCAAATTTGACCAGGTGAAACTCTTCCAGAAAGGCCAGTGCCTTTCTCATGATATCTCTCTGCTGGATTGGTTCAGACGAAGACTAAGTAGCCACAGTTCTTCTGTGGTTTGGGATCGGGGCCCTCTTGAGGAAAGGGGGGTTTAAAGACAAACACACTGTCATCGTGCGGCTCCCAGTAAAGCATCCCGATTGAGCGAACTGCCCCTTGATACGACTCCCTCCACTCACCTTTGGAAGTAACTGTCCTGCACCTTCTCCGGCATTGCTTTCAGCCTGCTTTGCGGATGGAGCCCTTCCTCTCAACCTGGAAGCCAGTGAGCTGCTCTCAGACACCTTCGAGATCCTGAGCTGCAGAGAGATCAAGCTGTCGGCCATGAGGTCCAAGCCGGAGGACGACCTCCAGCCAGAGGAGGATGAACTGGCCATGGCCAATGCAGTCATGCAGGTGGCCCAGAAGAAACTCATCTCGCAAGTGAGTGTTGCAGCCCCACAGTCTGGGAATGAGTGGACCGGGGCCAGACCCGGCTCATGCTCCAAATTCTCCTCTGCGGTGGCGGTTCTTTTGGACTGGATCCCCCTCCCACTGTTTCGAAGGCAGGGTTGTGCAGCTGATTTCATGCGTTGGCCCTTTTGTGAAGGAGCCTCTCCGCTCTCGCAGCCCTGCCTGCCGTGAAGCCACAAGGCTGTTACGGAGCTCCTGCTCCACACACCAGTCGCCGTGCTGATCCAGCGTGTGTTGATCCGACCCCAGCAGGAGGAGCTCTTGCCCCACGGAGAGCAGAACCTGGACTGGCTGTAAAGATGACCCTTGCTCCGGCAAGGCCAGGCCATCCCAGCCCGGGAGCAACTTCCAGTATTGAATGATCCGAGCCTGGGCTACTGTATTGTTTCGTCTCTCTGTTCATTCTGGTGTCTCGGTCCAACTTTGGGTAGAGCCACACGTGATCAGAGATTAGAATTTGCACCAAAGCAGTTTCGAGGGCTGCTCCTGCCCATCAGACCTCATTGTGGGGCTCCCCTCACAGCATGCTGACCTCTCCATCGTTCTGCATGGAGCTAATCCCATCCACCTGAAGCCACAGCTCTGCTAATCCCATCCACAGGTCCAAAAGAAGAATTTTGTAGAAAACGTCATTCCAGTCGTCATTTCACTGAAGGCTTTGCTGGAGGAAAACCGGCTTCCGGCACTGAGGGATCTCATGAATTATCTCCGGGTAATGGTCCAGGCCAGGGTCATGCCGTGAACTGTGAGTCGGGGATGTGGTTGCTGCCTCCGTGGTGTGGCGCCCAGCCTGGCTGCTCTCTTGCAGTCCCGAGCCGAGATGTGAGCAGCTGGCAAGAAGCAGCAAACCCGCCATAGCCTGCAGGTTATCTTTTGAGGAGGACCGCTGGCTTGCCCTCAGGTGGGGTGTATGGCCAGAGCTGCCTTAAAGGGATGCTTTGGCCACTGGCCTCACATTAGGGGTGGCTAACCTGCGAGCTTAGCCACCCGTGTATCAGACAGGGGTACAGAGAGCCCTGGGGTCCAGAGGAGAGCAACAGAAATGATCCAGGGTTTGGAAACACCGCCCTGTGAGGAGAGACTGATGAGAGCACTGGGCACGTTCAGCCTCGAGAAGGGACGACTGAGCGGGGACATGGCACCACTCTAAGTATCTCAACAGAGAGGAAGGTCAAGAGTGCAGGATACCAGAGTGCAGGACACGGAATAGTCAAGTTAAGTTGCGACAACCCAGGTTCAGGCTGGACATCAGGAACAGCTTCCTCACGGTCAGAGCAATACTGCAGTGGAACCGGCTGCCTGGAGAGGTGGGGGGCTCTCCCACACTGGGGACATTCCACAGGAACTGGGCCACCACCTGGGTGGGATGGTGTAACTTGGTGTCCTGCAACAGGTGTCCTTAATGATTGTAAGCCACCCCGAGGCTTATGCGAAGGGGGCAGCATACAGGCTGTCTAAATAAACAAACAAACACAGCAGGGCTTGGGCCTGATGGCCTTCATGGCCCCTTCCGACTCTCCTGTGATTTTATGATAGGCCGAACCCTGACCCCCAATCCTCAACCTCCCACCTTTTGTGCCCTCTGAGCTAAAGGAGGCCTCACCCCCTCGAATGCAATCCCTGAGAGCTTAGTTGTAACGTAAACCCAGCGCTTCCGCAGAAGGAGATTCAGCACCCGTTGGCGAGGGCTGGGGGCTCTCGGGCTGACCTCAGATTGCCTCACCGGCCACTGCTCTGGTGCCTGCCTTGAGCCCTCTTGGGGTGTGTGCAGGCTCGGGATGGGGGCAGGGGGCAGCAGGAGGCCTCTTCCTGTGTCCTTTGCCATCTTTGCAGCCCCGGTTGCGTATGGCCACTGATATTCCACAGGCCAGAGGTCAGCCGTGCCGGTTTTTGACCCCAGGGCTATTGGCTTGCGTGTAGGAGGCATAGCCGGCTAAGCCCTGCAGTGCCCTTGCATCTTCCAGGAGGTGATGAAAGATTATCGGAACGAGATCAAGGAGTTCTTTGCCCTGGACAAGCAGCTGGCAGCAGAACTGGAATACGACATGAAGAAGTACGAAGAGCAGCTGGAGCAGGAATCAGAGCAAGGCCAAGAGCCCTCCAGAGAGACAGACGTCCTTGAGCCTGCGGTGGCAGTGCAGGTAGCAACACCCACGTTCAGGGGCAAACGGCAATGGCCTTGCGCGGACCGGTTTTTGCCAAGGGGCCAAGGCCCACGGCTCTTCAAAATAGCTTACTGGCCAATCCAGGCTTCTTTGAGTGTTCACAGTTGTTCCCACCGCACACACATGAGATTTTCATTTGTTTTGGGGGGGGGGGGAGGGGAGGCAGGTGTGTGTTAATGGCGACAGGTGCAAGATGACCATCTCATTGTCAGCTGAAACAGCTGAAAGCCAGTGCAGGCTGGGCTGGGAGAACAAGTGGCTGTTGAGAAGCAAGAACAGCTGCAGGTCAGCTTTCCTCTGTCACCGACTCTTCACTCTGTCTTAGTTTCACATCCCTTCAAGGCTTTCCCCATCCTCCTCTGAAAGACTCCACGGAAATGTGCTCCTAGCAGCGACTTCTCAGTGCTTTCTCCAAACTTTTCAGCCACCTCTTCCCAAAAGCCAACCCCACCTTAGTTTGCGGAAGAGAAAAGATGACTGCTCAAAATCATCCCTCTCTCCTGGCTACACGGGGAGAGTCAAGTTCAGGATTCACTGGCTGTTGCAGCGTGTCTCAGCCTAGCACTATGCATTCCCACTGTTGCGGGATAAAGGCTCTCAGCCTTGCCCTAAGCAGAGTGGCCTTGGAGAGCTTTGCTTTCGGCCTCTGCCTGGTGGTTTCTAAAATGGGACTGATGATGGCTTGTGCAACGGAGCCACCATGGGACCAGTGATGGTCAGAGCGCCGAGCACTCGTGGGCCTTGTCATGGCATGTGAGCTTCTGTTCATGTCCCCTTTCAACAGCAGTCCCCCCGCCCTGCTGATCAGGTCCAGGAGGCGTCTCCCACCGCCCGAAGAGACTCCTCGCTTTTGAAATCTCCTCCTGCTTCAGCCCCTGCTGGGTTTACTGTGGCCAGGCCAGGCGTCTTGACTCCAAGGCCCAGGTATGCTACTCAGTGGTCTCCGCCGCTCTGCGTTCTCCTTGGAGATATGGCACAATCTAACTTAGAATACTTTGCACATGGTTGGTCACAACACTTAAAAGCAAGGATATTGCACAGTTGGGAAAAGTGCAGAAAAGAGCCTTTAAAATTACCATGGGAGCAATTCTTCTCTGAGGAAAGATTTCAATACCTGAGACTTCTAAGCTAAAAAGGAGTTAAGGAAGAAATCTGCAAAACTAGGTGTGGTGTGAAGAAAAGTGTATAAGGAGACATTTTTCATGCTTTCTCATGCTAGAACCCAGCAGGATCATCCTATGAAGCCGGGGGTGAGGAATTCAGGACAGATAAGCACAAGTACTTCAAAGACAGCGTAGTGAAACTACAGAATTGGCTTCCAAAAATGGTAGTGGCGGCCACCAATTCAGGTGGCTTGAATGGCGAAAATTCTGGTAGGACATCAGATTAGGGAAGGCAGCTTTAGCAAGACTGCTTTCTGCCCTTCATCTCTTCTCAACTGCTTTAGTCTGCTGACAGTACCTTGTTCAGTTTAGCCATCCAAGCTCTGGAAAATGGGAAGCGCTCAGAGAAGTGCTTTAGAGCTCTTTCTCCGGATTTGCCAAAACCCAGACTTTCTTCTGTGAGTTTTCATGGGGAGCATGTGCATTATTTCAGCCTTATTGTTCTATGGTGTAATGAGCTTCCACTTCATTTCAGTGAAGGTTGTTGCTGGCTCTGGGCTTGTCTCGATATGGCAACTGAAAAGTCAGACACACATAATGCACCGAGTTGCATTTCAAGGTGGCCTTTTCTGCTGTAGTACGAATGCAGCCAACCCCCCTTGATGCTCAGCGGAAGTGCAAAGCTGGCCTTCTCTGCAGTGACTGAAACGCCAGTGACGTTTCTGCTCTCCTCCTCCTCCTCCTCACAGAAACGTGTCTCTGAATACTCTTGCCATCCTCAACTCTGCTAAAATGGCCGTGGAAGCCACTTCCAAGCAGCGCAGCAGGAGCCTGGGCGGAAGACCTGAATCTCCAGGGAGCAATAAGCCATTTACCAGTAAGTAGGTCTTCTGTGACAGAACATGCTCGGGCCCAGAGCCGTCTTGCTGCAAGTGTCCCCAGCATCTAACACCGACCTCCTGTTTTTCTAGCCTCCTGTGGAAGTCTAAACCAACCATCTTCCGGAGCCACCGTTCCCCTGGAAGGCCGAGCGATCAGCACCCCTGAGAGTAAGTTTCCACATGGTGCCCTTTTGGTGTGGATGGGCTCCCCAGTTGAGCCTTCCCAGCCCCAATAACCTCTCAGATGCACTGTGTTGCAACTCCCATCATCCGCATCGTGGAGGACACCAAATTAAGGGATGCTGCCATAGCTAGGGATGGCTGTCCGATCGCCTCCCTGGCCACGGGCCTCTGAATGCTGCCTCCCAAGGCCAGTGCTGGTACCAAGGCCCCATTGTTATCTCCTCCAGGGGCAGCATCCTTCTCAAACTTCCAGGACCCACCGCGAAATTCTAATCCATCTTCACGGATTCTCCCCATCGCCACTCCGCCTCGCTCCAGCCCAGCACCCTGTTCTGCAGCCGAGTGTGCAGAGAATCTTGCTCTGCAGTCCATTTTTCATTGCTGCTGTTATTACTTTTATCATGACTATTAATTACCTTTATTTGCTGCCATAATGAAAGCGGTGGTGTGGAACTACAACCAGTAACCACAAGAATAAAACACCCACCTGCGCCGGCAAGCCGACAGTGCAGCTCCACCTGTGACTGCATGTATAAAACACGCCGCTTGCAAAACCCGGACTCTGACAGGGGAAAAACGAACAGAGAATGGGATCCCGTTGGGGACATTAATGTCCCCCACTGCTGTGCACAGGCCTGTGTTTGACCACTAACAGCAGTTCTTTTCTGAGCCTTGTCTTGCCAAATCACACTGGAAGCATAAGGCACTGAGGGACCTACTCTCTGGATTCAGGAGTTTTGTGGCAAGAAGTGCTTGCACAAATCGAGATAATACAGCACCACTTTCTGCATCGTTTCCTTTCTGTTTTTCTGGGCATGTGCAGGGCTCGTAAACGTTGCCTGTGGCTGCCGACAACCCCACAGCCCACCTCGCTTTATTGATTTCAGCAAGCGTTATCGAAGTACTCAAGAGCCTAGGTCTTTGTCCATAAGGGCTAGAAACCTGAATATTTAGGGACTGGGGGTGTATGTGTGTCATGGCTGTGAGACTCGTGCCCTCTTCCCTGGGGACTTGCATCAGTGCTGGAGGGACATGCCGGGGAGGGAGGGAGCTGTTAGTCCCACTGTGGGCTGAGGCTTAGGAGTCCAGCCATGCTTCCCACGAGCGACGCAAGCCGCACATCACATCATTGCTGCCTGAGCTGGCCAGGATTTTGCTGTCACTGCCATGCTGCCTCCGAGTTTCCCCGGTGCAAAAACAAAAGAGAAGGGAATTTCCTTTCCTTCCTGTTTTATTTCCATTGAAATGGCAGTGAGCACACCTCCCTGCCAACAAGCACCACTGTTAAAACAGCAAGCGCATCTTGCCCTGCTCTTCCCGTTTGTCCTGACGGTTTAGTGCAAGCATGCTCGAGAGGCAGAAGAAAGGGAGTGGCAGTGCCCAGGAAATATGTCAATGCACCAGGCCTGTCTTCCATAGGGAGCTGCTTTGCACATCACCATTCCCAACTCTCTCATGTCACTGCGACACTTGTTTGGTCATCGGGAAAAAGTTATATTCTTCACAGCCATGCAACTAAATCCCAGAATGTTGTCCTACCTTCTTTCATGCACCATTGTTGATTAACTGCAACCTGAAAGGCAGAGATACATTTTGCAATTAACTTGGACGTATCTGGGCAGCTGGTGTAAACTATGTGGTGCCTTCTGCCCTGCAGAGTCGATCGGCAATGTGACCTTTGGCGCTGGAGTCAGCTGTATCGCCTTGATGCCCACACCAGCATTCTCTCCAGGTAAGTTGCTGCTGGCCCTTGTCCGGAGGACACAGGCGCATGTGCGTGCGTGTTTCCGTTTAAGAGGTGTGTGTGCATCTTAAATGGGAAAGGCGCAGGCGTGTCAAGGTTGCTTCCATTCCTCTTGCAGGAAAGCAAGGGGCTCAGGATTCAGAGGAACAGATTGTTTGCTTGGTATCACCTGACAGACCGTGAGTACAGCTGTGGTCTCAATGAGGGGATTATGCAGCCACGGGGCAGCTCCCGGCACGTTCGCCACCAGCATCATTCAAACAGTCCGTCATATTTTCGTCCCACCTTTGGTGGTGAACATCCTTCTACGCTCTTTTGTTCTTTCCGCCATCCTGGGTGGCAAGCTAGCTCGCGTGATGCCCCAGGGTCCCTTGGTGAGCTTTGTGGCCGCGTGCAGAACGAATTGGGTCCCAGTTCCGGATCAAGGCACTGACCACACTGTCAGTGGGGTGCAGACCATCCGAGTAAGCCCATTAAGCCAGCATGGTGTTGGACTGGGAGCTGGAGCCCTGCTTTGCACTGAGCTGTGAAGCTCACTGGGCGAGTCCCTTGGGCCAGCCGGCCACTCACTTTCAGCCTAACCTCCTTCACAGGAGTGTAGTTGCAAGGATAAAATAGGATCATGCAACCAGCCTGATTTCCTCACAGTAAAACAAAGGTAGGATATAAACACCATTTCCTCTCAGTAGCAGTTAATAAGAATATGCAAGCATCAGTGCTGCAAGCCATTGGCAGAGATGGCAACTCTTGATGGAGTGAAGAAACGCTTTCATTGCTCTTTGGAAAGCCCTCCAGGTAACCTGGAGTCTCAGAGCGGAAGCACATGCTCCGCAGCCTCGCATGATGAGACTCTGTCCATGTATTGTATCACTGTGAACTACTCGTAGATGGCGGGGCATATGGCTGAATTCCCCTCGCCCCCATGGTTACAACCCGAGGCTTCCCTGCCTCTCTGGGCACAGAAAACTAGCTGCTAAGGAGGTAGGCTAGGCTAGGCATTTCTATTCCATGCCAGGCTTCCTTCTGCAGACGGACTTAGGTCATATACTCCAGGCGCGTTCCATGAGTCTGCTGATTGCAAGCTTTTCCTTTCGTGTTAGAGGAGCAGGCTCTGTGGTCTCTAAGGTGTATTCTGCCGATTTTATAGGCAGCAGCTAAACATAGGCATTCTATGTTCCGTTTCCATTAACTGGGCAGCTCCGTTCACACACTGGAGCAATTGCAGGGTTCTGGGCAGGAACAAAGCCTTCGATAGAAACTCCCTTAACTTGTTAAACAAAAAAGTGTTGTCACTTTTGTGCAGCTTTTGGCCACGCAGTAAACTCCTGTCATTGACTGACATCTAACAGCTCTAAACACTGGTTCCCTTGATTTCTTGGTCTGAAAGTTTTCTGTATCATCTCGTAGAGCCTTGCGGCCTCGACAGTGGAAAATAAACTCTCCAGCAAGAGGAAATGGTCCCCGATGCATAGGCCCACGGCAGTCCAACCGCCGAACACCCCGGAACCCTAGCAAATGACGCTTTACTCCTGCCTGAGCCATATCTTTGTACAGAAGTATAATCATGTATTTATCTCTTTCTCCACATTGTTGTACCTTTGAAGACCACTGCTGACATCTGTGTAGTTTTGTATTCTTAGTACGTCAAGCTTAACTTTGTAACTATAGTCAGTATCTATTTAGCTTAAATTACCCACTGCTGCTTTGATTGAGGTGATGCCTGCCCGTCTTAGCTTATTTTCAACACAGGGGCCTCTTGGGGTGGAATTAAACACCCTTTGAAGCAGTCATATCCAGCTCAAAGGAGCTGCAGGCCCACAAGTAGCTCCGGTTGTTGGACGATAGCATACAACTGCACTCTGAATTTTCTATCGCATAGCTGAAAGCACAACATTTAGGCCAATGTGTGTCCTTGGCACATGCCTACTACATGACCTGATTGTTCGGTCTTCAGGGAGACTTTCCTGGATGGAGGCATTCAGTGTGAATCAGGCCACACAATGCGGCAAGAAGCCTTTGAAATTGTCTCCATGGAAAATCAGTACAATTAAAAGGTGACACTGCAGTTGATCATCCCCAGAAATGAGATTCCTGAAAGAGCCTGAGGTGGTATTGCCACATGGATAAGTGTGCATTCTTCTGGAGGGCTTCGGGGGCCTTCCTTCCCTGCAGCTTCTGCTGCCCTTGAGGGAAAAAACAGCTCTTTAGAAAAGTTGATCCTTGGATCAGTGTAAAAGCCGGGAGGCTGTAAGTGGAAGGGGGAAAGGCACATTCACATGGAAGAACATGGGTGTTCATGTGTTCCTCATTGGCTCTGGGCCTGCATTTGTCCTTAGAAAACCCAGCACATTTTCTGTGCCAATTTCCACATTATAGGACTTTGAAGAATCATGCCAAAATGCATTTCTGGAGAGAGAATTCGCCTTGATGCAGCGCTTTAGTCAAATAATCGCAGTGTTTGAAGAGACTCTGGTGTATATATAGCCCTCATTGATTATTTCCTGCTTGTGGACCATGTTAACTCCCATTGTTATAATTTGTATACAGTTTTTCACATTCCATGCACACTTGGCCTTTGCACTTCTTAAGTTTTGTTTCTTTCACCCCCCTCCCCCTGCCTTTGGGTCTTTTCCCCCTAAGCAAATAGCAAAAGACCAAAAGTGAACTCACTTACCTAAGAGTGTCAGTAAAATAGTGAGACTCTAATGTACACAAAGCTTTTTAGCCAAAGGCCTGTAAAGCTATTAAAAACATGGCTGTTGTGAACTGCATGCTTTTACGTCTAACAACAACATGCTTTTAAAAATTTGGATGCTGTACTGGGGTCAAGAAATTTCTCTCCAGAATCCTGTACCACTGCACTGGGGTAATGCTCCCCTTGGGGGATTGGAATTCATATAGGATGGGGGGTGGAGGTGGGTTAGTGCAGTTCAATGCTTGCTTCCACCCTGAACTTGCCAAGTGGCTGCCGGTGGTGAGACCAGCCATGAGCCTAATTGTGCCAGCTTGTCTTCTAAGAGAGCCTGCAAGACACCCAGCCGTGACCTCGCGTCGATTCCAAGCAGGCATTGGACGACTCCTTCATTCCACCCAGGGGCTGGCAGACCTGGTGCGGAGCACGCACCATGACGCTGTTCACGCTTCGGACACCCGAAGCCAAGCGATCCAACTTGCCATATCCACCTTTGCACACAGCCTGCCCCCCGCAACCACAAAGACCGCTCACACAAGCCTTTTTGATCTTTATGTAAAACATTCTTGGCAAAGTTAAATGCAACACATTAGTACAAACCGGTCAAATATTTACAATGAGTTCTGTGAAGCTGTCTCAGAGGCGGAGACCCCTCTTGTTACAGAGATGCCACTGGTGCATTTTCTTTGGGGGTGGAGTGTCCTGGAAGACGGGGACAGAGGCCTTTTGAGTGGAAGGCATTATGCATCCCTCTGTGCTACAGATTTAATCTGGAGGAACAGGTATGACTTCAGTCCCAGGAATTCTGGAGGCCTGAGGGAGGTGTGCATCATGCTGTGTCAATGCATGAGCCTTGCTGGGTCAGACAAGGGCTTCGTCTAGTCCAGCCTCCCTCTTCACAGCAGCCAGTCGGCTGCCCGTGGGAACACCGTAAGCAGGCTGTGAGTGCCGTAGCCGCCGCCTCCTGCCAAAGGTCCCCAGCCAGTCCTCCATGCAGCTCCATCCCTTTGAGAAACCAGCATTCAAGCCAATGCATGCATCACAGCAGAGCAAATCATCAAATAGGACTACAGAGAGAAAAGCCAGATGCTGGTGTCATTCCGTCACAACTCAGAGCAGCCTTCCTTAGCCCAGCACTGTCCGGACGTTGTGGATGATACCGGACATGCCTGAGTGCTGGCACTGTTGACTGTGGCTGATGGGACTCTGAATCATTCAAGGTTACATGGGTCAATAAGACTGGGCTGGTGATTCCACCACAGTGTTACAGAGCTAAAAGGAACAGGCTCAAGCATCCTGGTGGCTTTAAAAAACTCGCCCACCGATTCTGTGTTCTCATTAGACCACAGCTCCAGCTAAGCCTTGTTGGATAATGATCTCCCTGCTGCTCCATAATCTCCAGGTGGCAAATTATCCATGTTAACCCAGATTACAGGTGTAGTATAGAACTACTTCAAACAAGTGCCGGTCCTTCATTCTAATAAATTATTATAATAACTGCAAACCTTTTCTTTTATGTCTGAGGTCATACAGGCAGCCCAGAAAAGAGGCAGTGGACAAACTTACGGAGGAAGAGAGAGTCATTTTGATTCTGAAGGCTATGCTATTCTATCCTAATTAAGGAAGGAACATACTTTGGCAGTGGGTAGAAAACCTGTACTTTGGTCAAATGCCTCCTGGAGGTAGCCACGGCTGAAACAAAACAAGATGGTGGCAGTGTAATGCGCCCCTTATTGTCTCCACCTTAGTTTGAAAGGAGAGGGGAAGGATTGAGGCTCCTGCACAGAAAAAAATGTGCCAATGACATCTGCTCCAATTGTCCTTTAAAAAAACAAAAATCCACACTTCGTGTGCTGGATATTCCAAGGCAGATTAATACAGAACGTGAAGGAACTTAATACAAACAATCCAAAAATCCAAAAAGCAGTAAAAATACGATCTGCACCCAAAGTTAAGACCATTAAATTTGTAGCTGAAAAACACCATCACTAAAATAATAAAAAAAAGTTTACTATCCTTTTTAAAGAAGACCCACACTTTTTCCATCACAGCAAAGAACTGCTCTTGCAACGCATTTAAGTAACTTGCACTGAACGGCACTGTAGCACCTTTCCCGGCTGTAAACAATGCGTAGCAAGAAACTTGGAATTACAGCTTACAACCGCATGAGACAGCAGCCCTGTCAGTATTCAAAAAGCAAGCTGTGCATATTTATGTGTGTATAAAGCATTCCTGCATCCCCTCTTCCTTTCTTTCTAGTTTGCAAAGAGTTTTTGCGAGCTGAAATCAGACAAGCTAAAAGAAAGCTGATGGAGAGAAAGCCCTGCTAAAACGTATGGCTTCATTTAACAACTTTAAACACAATAATAATTAAGCTGTGACCAGGATTCAAAGGACTCATCCAAAGTCTTATGTAGCTCCCTTAGGTGTGCCAAAGGGCTTGTACACACTTAAAAGGATTTGGGGTTTTACTTCCAACATCACATTTTCATTATTATAAGCTTTGAAACTCGCATCAGTCCCAAATGTAGCTTGTCATGACACAGCAGAGAAGGTTGCCAGAGAAAATGCATCTCCTTTTTACCTTCCTGGGACCAGATTTATAATTCTTTTGATCCTGGTCATTATCTTTCTGCAGGAAAAGCAGAAATATTAAGAGGGTGAGTAAAGGTGTTCCTGAAAATTACATCTTTTCAAGTGATTCTCCTGTTCCTACCTTCACAACCACTTACTCCAAAAAGGAAAACAGGAAGCAAAAAAAAAAAAAAAAAAAAGTTTCTCTCTTACTTAACTTGTGCAGCTGTGTTTGTTCTATGCACTTTGTTAGCAATACTGATATGGTTTGAATCAGCACTGGAACTCCTGTTTGTCATTAAACAACACAAAAGCCTTTAAAACACTGCTATTTAACACTGTTTGGCCTACCAACCTATTTACATTTTAAATCGAAACATTAACCACTGTTTGTTTTTGCAGTAATCAAAATATATCTTTGCAAAAAATTTAGAATGCAGAATTCTACAAAAGAAGGAATGGAAATCGTAGAAAAGTTTTTGCCTTCATCCTGGTGCCACAGTAGAATCCTAAACCTGTGGATAAGAATGTTCAACTGGAATATTTGCCCAGCCATGGTGATGCTGAGTTGATGAGCTTGGCACGGAAAGGGGCTCAAACTAAAAATAAAAAAGCAAGATGGTGTAATGCAGATTCTACGGATTAGATGCAATGGCAGCATTGGGATAGTTTTGCGTAAAGCAAGGAACCAAGTTCTCTTGGTTTGAGAAAGGCCAAAACATTACGATTTGATGGGCGACTCAAAAGGGGCTTGCCATGTCTCCCTGTGCCACTTCGGGGACAGTATTTAAATGTTGTACTGTGAACCATCAAATCCCTGGTTAGAGATCTCAACACCCAAACAGGCAAATTGCAGCCATTCTGTGGCACCAGCCAGAGACAAGGCTGAGCTGAAGCAAAATCCTGTGTCCAGATAACCTAATGGCTAATTAAAAGATGGAATGACACAATTCTCCCATGAAAAACAGCAGAATTTCTCCTCCTCCCTCTCATGCACAAACACATACCTCCCCAGGTAAGTAACAAGAAAAAGGAAAGCCAAGCTGTCTAACCGTGTAGTTCCCAAGTCCTAGTTCTCAGAGAGGTAGCTGATTGTGGGGTCTCTCTTCCTAATGTGGGGGGGGGATTTCCACCTGACAAACACTCTTCCAAATAAACACCAAAGCTCCCCACAGAAAGGTTTCCGCCTAGTCTTCTTCCTGAAGGAAGTTTTAAAATTATGTCCAAAAATTTAGTTGGGCAGGAAGGGACATTGCCATGTGCAATAGCGCAATCCAGACCCAGCATGGTCCGAACTAAAAGTGAAATTACGTGTGGCACTGTCTCACTGCTGTAAGCAAGGAAAATGCCATGGCAGCGTCACTCTGCAGAAGGGAACATGCAGAGAGAGCCGAACATCCGAAGAATCCAAATCTTATCTCCCCAGTCCTGAACTAAGCCTTACCTCTCTCACCCTTGCCACATTTCACCAAAGGAAGCATCCCGTCGCAACAAAACGGATACGGAATGGAGAAATTAAGATGCCGACACACACACGTAGGTGTGTCTGTGCGTGTCCCGCCACTAGGTTCCATGGAGGGTAGAAGTTACGCCTAGCTCAGAAGAAACGCACAACGCCACATCGAGAACACAGTGGCCTCACAAGAAATGAAGATCACAGAGTCGCGAACCGGGAAGAGCCCGCCATGTTCTTTGCTTTTTTTCTGCCTGAGTGCGCGTGTCTGTAGGGATTGCCGGTCCCCATGCCTTGCAGACCTTGGTAGAAGAACATGATACACCCAGGAAGGCAAATTCCATGACAGGGTCCGCATGGTGGACTCCACTAGCCCTGGACCACCCGCGTGCTGCATAGCCTCCCAGCTGCCTCTCTGTGCACTGCGGGCGCATGGGGAGCAGATTCGGGGGGCAACAGCCCTGCTGCCCCTGGCGCCACTGAAGCTTGCAGGCAATGCAGCTGTCGGGGTCCCTTGGGAAACAGCTTCTTGCATTGTGTTTTAAAAAAACAAACATTTTTGGCATTTTTAAGTGCAAAAGTGTCTTTGCACTTTTAACATCGCTGCTGGGGAAAATCCCCTGATCCCAACTAGTCACATTGGCAAAGTGGCGGCCACCTTCATTAATTCACAGGACTGGGCTGAGAGAGATGCTGCAGGCAGGAAGGGGCTGTCTACCCTCCACAGCCAGGACTTCATTCTACTTCCGTTGTAACACTTCTGCTGAGAGGGAGAGAGGGACGGGGAGGGGGAGAGCAAAGCAAACCCATTTCCAAGCTTGTTTTCCCCTGTTCAGTTTAGGTATCCTGGCAGTTTGTAAACCCCAAGCTGGCAAAGCGTCACAACCTCCAGCAGCATGGAGGCAGCGCTCCATAGTATTGTGGTATTGTTTTCCCCTGCCAAGAGTGAACGAGATGCTCTCCTTGCTGCCGGGAAGGGTGGTTGTGATCCACAGGGTCGCTTCTGAGGGAGCAGGTAACAGTTTGGTTGTTAAAAATCATTGCTTGACTTTGGCCAAAACAGAAGGGAGCAGAAATCGAATTCAGTCTGCGCACGTGCGTGTACATGTGCGCTGGCTGGCTGGCTGGCTGGCTTTTTTTCATTTTTCCTCTAAAGGCTTCTGCACACATCATTTGTTATCTGCTCTTGAATAGAGTTCCAGAAGGATTTTTGTCTCCGGCAGTCCATCCTTGCAGGCAGGCAAAAATCCAAATTCCTTTGCCGTTTCATATCACAAACGAGGACTTGTGCCTAAAATCACCCTAGGATGGAAACACAGAAAAGTGTGTCAGGGCATTTTTAAAGACGTGGTCTCTGCAATCCACCTGCCCCAAGCTAAACTGAAACTGGTGAATTGAAAGCCAAGCCAAGCCAAGCCAAGCCTTTGTCCAAAGGCTCACGTAACACCCCAGAGCAACTCCAGTCCGCAGAGCAGCTTAAAGCAAGCCCCTGTTTGTTCCTTGGGATCCTCCTTCCCAAGGACTCAGAAACAGAGCTGAAGGGACTAAGAGGCACCTGAACTGTCCCCCGGCTTGTCACCAAGCAGCTGCAGCGGGGGAAAGGCTTGCGCTCACCCCTGCCAACCCACATCTGCCCTATATAATGCTGCCCCCAAAACAGATGAGAAAATATCCTCAGAAGCTTGAAAAACATTTTGCCCAGCACCTTTCAGAAAGGACTTTTCTTCCTCAGGGGCTGCTTATCTTTCTCCAAATTTGTTGCAGCAAATTAGAATTCTAAAATGAGGGGAGCACTGGAAAGATTTGCTGCGACATATAGGGAGACAGAAAAGTAACTCCAAAGAATAGAAATCTTTTTCTGAAACACACTTGGCCATATAAAATGTTTTTGCAGGCACCAGAAAATATTTTTCTTCTCTTTCAGAACACACCTGTCTTCCCTCCTGCAGCTTCTGTATGCATTGCTGCAAGAAGCAGCCGCAAAGCTCCAGAGATTGTCCTGGCTGCTCATGAGCCAGCCGTCACTTGTGTCCCTGGCACCAGAATACGTTCTGCAACTTAAACTGGCCATCATGAGCATCTTTAGGCAGACAGAAGCCCTGCAACTCCCAACACGCCTGGCTAAGGAATGCTGGAACTTGTGGGCCCTTTTTCTGTCTAAGCATGCATAGGGTTGCCTCCTGAGTCAGCTCAGGAAATAGCTATCCACCAGGCACGAGGAAGATCAGCTTAAGGCCTCCTCCGCCCATGATCCTCAAAGTCGGAATGAATCGTGCTAAATAGGGTTAAAGGCTAACACAGCCGCCATACACAATTAAGAGAAAATTATGCCAATCCACTCGCTGTGCTTAGAAAAGCTGCGGAATCCAGCATCTTCCAGTGCAGACCGAGAACGCGAAATATCTTCATCTGGAGGATGCGTCGCCCAGGACTCGCTCTCAGATGGGCACATGAGAGGTGGTGCCCATTAGAAAACAAAAACCAAATTGGATTCAGCCTCGTAGTTCACAAGGCCGTGCAGGCGAGCACAGATGGTTCGTTTCCGTGCTAACCGCAGAGGAAGGCAATGATTTTCCCCATGGAAAATACTCCACACGGGCCCTGAAGAAGAGAGTTTTCCCTCTGCAACCAGTATGGAAGCACAGCCTGCTAGCATTGCGGCTGGCCGGCTAGCCACTTGTGTCGGCTTATTTACAAGGCTGCTTTCCCAGCTCACCTCCTCCTGCCCCCATGGACCTCTCTGGGCTGCCTCCTCTGGCCATCAGAAGCCGCAGAAGGAAGATGATGCCCAGAACCAAATCCCACCTGCCCTTTCCCAAGGATTCTCCTAACTTTGGGCTCAACCAGGCCCCCTCACCTCTTCATCCGTGCGGATGTAGTTCACGCCATCGGGCTTTGATGGAGTCTTGTAGCTGCAACAAGAGAAGACAAGATTTACTGGGCGTGGGGCTGGGGAGGCACTCGGCTGCCCAGCTGGCTGTTCCCCGAGGCCCCACGGCCGCTGAAGCAGCCGTTCCAGAAGTAACGCCCTTCCTGGAGAGACAAGGCTTTGACCCCGAGGCAGGAAGGGCAAGTCCTAGAAGGCTGGGGAATGGACTGTACTCTTTTACACGGCACAGGAAAATGCCATTTTCACTAAGTCCCCCATGCTTGGGGTGGAGGAACCTCACATCCAAAAAACCCTCTGGGGAAGAGAAATGGCCCAGCCCTGGGAGAGGGAAAGCAGCATTACTGAGGGCTGCCCGGGCTGCCCCATGGACCACCGTCCTCTCACTTAGAGTATGCTTTGTCTTCAAACACGGGAGCCTCATCGTTGCTCAGACCTCGCCTCCCTGCCCTGGAGCAGGCAATGCATCCAGCCATATTTTCGGCCCTCGCGCCTTCTCTGCCCCGGGAACCCGCCTTTTCATTGACGGGACTTCCTTTCTGTGGCCTGCCCCGCCATCTTGCTGTCTCCACCAGCATTCCCACACCCAGCTTTGGATGTGGGAGCCACACACATTGATTGGGAGGCTGAGAAGAAACACCTCATGCTGCAGCTGTGATTGATGCCTGCACTCCAGAAAGTTCCGACAATTTCCCCAACAGCTCAAAGAAAAAGCTCTACCAAGCTCTGCTTCAGAGCCACTGTGCTGCATCGAGGCATGTGCAAATCCTAACGATGCCTCCTCGAAGGAACACTGAAGGATGGCACCTTCTCTTGCCACAGGGGACGTGCTCTGGGGTAACCCAGAACCGGATTTGTATCAGCACGCCGGAGCTCCTCGTCATCCTAGCCTCTGCACAAGCGAGGCTGATCTCTGAACTCAGAAGCCTGCATCAGCTCAGCAAGGGGAAGGATGCATTATCTCTCTCTGCCCAGCGACCTTCCTTTTCCTGGGGAGTCATTTCCTGCTGTAGCTAATTTTAAGCCATCAATCCAGCCGGCCGGCAAAAGGCAACTGCTTTTCCCCTCGTCCAGGGGAAGCAACGTGTTGGAAAAGCTGAGCTTGTGCCCGGAAAGAAATGCCTTGTGCCTCCGAGGCAGGGCTTTCGCCCCCAGACTCCTGCTCCCCGCCGTGAAGTCAAAATCCTTCACTCGGAAATGAGGGTGCAAACCTGTCAACTGACGGGTACAGGAGGCCCATGTCTCCGACCCAAATCGTCTCACCATGAGCATTCCACTGCAAAGGTGGGCACAGGAGCAGGCCAGGTGCATCCTGCCTCCTTTGCTCATGTCCTTTCATGTCCTCCCCTGCAGGACTCCTGCAGCCACGGCTTGCTCACAGTTCACCTCTTGCTGCTGCCACCCGCAAGCTGCTTAGAGTGCTCCCCAGCGAGCCCTCCTTCCTAGCACCTTCACCCTGCCCCATCTGCAGAAGTTTATGGATGGCCCAGATGGTGGCCTCTTGCACCTGCAGGTTCTCCGAGTCTGCCCGCTGCTTCTTCCCCCTTTGCTGCTCATGTGCCCTCGCTGGCCACCCGACCCTCCTTGGCATGCCAAGGCAGCATTGGACCAGGTCATGCTGCTGTTCAAAATGTCTGGCTTTGAAAGGGGCTGTTTCGACATGGGGTGATGCCGACCCTACGGGCTGGGCTGGGCTGGGCTGGCCGGCCGGCACCACACGACCTCCTGCCAGCAGGGGCCAACCAGTCCGGGAGTAGAGGAGCTGCAGGAGGAAGCACTGCAGCAGCCATGCCACCAGCAGTGAAGTGGGAAAGCACTGGAAGCGCCAGCTCTGGGCAGGGCAGGGCAGGGCAGGGCAGGGCAGGGCTGGGCTCCCGGCGGCCTCCCGCTCCTGTCGACTCTTGCGGACAGGCCTGCTGCAGAACAAGGCTCTTACCTTTCAGTTTAGGGTCACCACTGAACACTGATTTCTTGTTTTAATTGACCGTGTGCTTCACAAGGAGAACGCCCCGTTCATGAAGACAGGTCAGGACACAGCTCTGTGATGGAGTTAGCCTAGCATTTAATCTGGCCCTGCATGTGTAGATTGATTTAATAGCATTCTCTCTCTCTCAATCTCCCTCTCTCAATCTCTTGCCCTTCTTATAGAAATCCAGACTACTTGCTCCTTCTGCTTACAGAAAACCCTCCCGGGAACACAGCCGGGGATGGGAATGCCCACTTCGGCATACCTGTTTCCATTCTGCTTGTTGTTCACGAACAGACCCTTCCTGTAGGCACAGCAGATTCCCACTGTGATCAGCGACAGGACCCCCGTGACCACCAGGATCCCACCAACAATCGCAGCAATGTTCAGGTCGTCTGGAGGAGGAAAGAGAACAAAGGGTCGGTGTGGATATGGCAACCTCACACCCCCATCCACAAGCCACCACTCAGGGGTTCTTTGTTTGGCTGGGCTGCCTCTGATCTCACAGAAGCGCCTCAGATTCAGCAGGTCATTGTGCTTCGAGAGACAGATGGGAAGGGGAGATCCGAAAAGGGAGCGGGACAGAACCCGTGCCCTGCCACACCGCTGCTGTGTGGAGGCTGATGCAGACTCATGCCAAACACCATCATCCTGGACACCACTCCTGCTTGGCATGGACCTCTGTGCCCACATCGTCTTGGCCACTGGGTACCACGACATACACGACCACACAGCAATGGCGGTGGAAATCGCAGGTGCCCAGCATCCTGGCTCTTGGGTGCAAGCAAAGCAGCCCCTAAGTCCCTTTATGGGAAATGGGGCTTGTTTTTTCCTGGTTTACCAGTTAAGCCTTCCTTCTGGAGTCTTCCATGTGTTGGATGCTCTTGAGACCAGGATTTCTCCTCTTGCACTTTGCACATGGCCATGTGCACCGATGGTGCCAAACAGCGATACATTAAGGCACAGGCATGCTAAGAGCTGTAGATCTTTTTCCCATCTGATTTGCACAGGATGGGGCTTAACATTTAAAATGATAATTCACTCTCCCTTCCACATCCCTTCCGAGTAATTTCTCCTCTTTGCCCTAAAGATCAGGTGCCCTTATTTGGACCTCCAACACGCGGGAAATACTTCTGCTCTGTACCGCTTCAGACTGGAACTAGAGAAGGGTGAGAGGGCTCATAAAATGGAGCACTCCTTCAGAAACGTAATAGCTCACTACATATAACAAACTACCATGCCAGAAAAAAAGGGCCACGCCAGAACTGCACTCCCTAACATCAAGGTAGCTGCAGCGAAGTGCACTAGGTTGAGCAACTGCTCCACTTTCAACCTGGACTGGTACGGCCAAAACAAACCTGTTTTTATGGGAACGAAAGAGTTCGAACCAGAGTTAGAGGCTGCTGAGCATAGGCAGGTTCTTTTTGGTCCACCCCTACCCAGCCGATCATCAGCGCTCCCGGCTAGCCCTGCTACTCACAGACTTCCATCTCCATCTCCTCACACCAGGCATCACCGACCGTGTTCATCGCCCTGCAGGAGTAACTGCCCGAATCGCCTTTCTGCACTTCGGTGAAGACCTGCAAGAATCGTCGTCGTAACCACGGTGATGCTCGGTGTGGGCTCAAGCGCTTGCCAAGCATCCACAGCCTTCCACATCCTTCCCAGTTCTCCAACAATTGCACCACTTCAAAATGCAGGTTGGGGGCAAGGGCTGCCATGGGCTGAAATTCCCCCCCACTTTTTTTTGTTACAAAAACAAACAAGCCCTGCATGTGGAAAAGACAGCACACAAAAGGAGCTAGGCTCAAGCCTGGCTTTCTCCCTGGCGTGCTAGTTTTCTACATGCAGAAGCTTATTCCACCCAAGGCACACTCGGTCATGAAGCACACGGCACTCTTCCATCTTCACTCCTCACTGGACTGGTGGGCTGAGGGGTGGGAGCTGCCTCCTTACTCTCCCCGTGTGCACATTTTTTGGTACTGCTACGGACATCTGGGTCCATGGGATCGGTAAAGCCGATGGGCAGAAGCCTGGGACAAGCGGAAGGAAGAATTTCGTTTCTCTATTTGATGCATGGTGGAATTTCCTGCCACAGAAGGTGCAGGTGCCCATGCTGGCAAATAGCCTTTTTATACAGGTAAAAGGACAGGCAGATTTCATGGAGGACGGAGGGTGTCATCTTTACGTCTTCCTTCTAGGCTTGCATTAAAGCATCTGCTCGGGACATGGCTGGAGCCAGGATACCAGGCCGGAAGCATTTTCGGTCTGCTCCAGCAAGGCACCGTTTTCCACCTTTCCCTTGCACTCGTCTCCAGAGCCCCAAGTGAAGCGGTGCTTCGAATGTTGACCCGGGACACAGGGGACCCAGGTGCTGATCCTTCGCTGGCCATAAAGTTTCCGGGAGGCTTCTGAGCCAGCCACCTCCTTTCACAGGTTTGTCATGAAGATAAACCGTAGCAGGAAGAGGGTCGTTTAAGCTGCCTTGAGCTCCTTGCAAGAAAAAAGTCAGACCGTAATCGGAATAAATGAGCAAAGTGCAGCCATGATGAGCCTCGATGGCTAACCATTTGGCCACCTTGATGCCCACTGGCTTCCTTCTTAAAGGGACAGGCATCTCTGTCAAGAGACACGCGTCCGAGTGGCACAGCATCAGGCACAGCAATCCTACCCGCACTTGGGCCTGGGTGGTGGGAAGCGGTCATCAAAGTTATTATGGCTCCATTTCCCCAAAGCCAGGGCCCAGGCAGCCACTTCCCGTGTCTTCCCACTGACTACAATGGCCTGGCACCGTGCCTTTCCGATTCCACGAGAGGGGAAGGGGGCTGCGGATGCCTGGGGCACCTTCAGCAATGCCTGTGCCATCCTGCAGAGCAACATTTCCTCAAGTTTTTCCACTGAGGCAGACAAAATCGCACGCTCCGGCTCTACGCTTGCATTTCCTGTCTCCCCGGAGCAACAAAGCCTGGCTCTCTCCTTGCTTCCACCCATCGCCCTCTCCACTTTGGAGACCCATGGCTCCTTTGCAAGAGAACCGTGCATGTTTCCCTAAAGAGAAACCCTGTTTTTGCAGATGAGCGGAAAGTCTGCCTGGATTCGAGCTGGCCTTCATTGCTATGCAGAACAAAACCCCAGAATAAGCGTCTCTTTCTGGTCTCTCTCATTCCTGCCCCTTCGCAGGGCACATCAGTTTCACCACATCTCAAGAGGCGGATGATTCCATTCTCTCCAATCCAGAAGGGGATCCCCTCTGAAAGGGAGCAAGGCTGATGCCCCGGGACGCTCTTTTTGCTAAGGTGATCTTGCCACCCTTAAGGTAGCTTCCAGCCTTCACTGTATCTTTCTGCTGCTGACTGCGTATTCTCTGGGATGAGATGTTTTGGGAGAGATGTTTTGTCTGCCTCGTCTCCCCTTGGGGTTTGGCTCATTTGGAAATAGACTTTTACCTTTAGAACCTCAGAATAAACACAAGTATAACTGTAACAGCAAACAAAATGACGTCCTCTTCCACCCACCCCCTCCTGCCCTAAATTATACTCCTTGTACTGCCTAAATTATACTCCTTCAGAAAGCTTGCAGGAGTCTAGAGTGCCGAAGGACCTGAAGCACCATTCATTTCTGGCACTCAAAACTTAAGTTGTGTGCTCATTTTTCAAAAATCCAATTGCATGCAGGCTGTGCCTCGGATCTAGGGCTTCGCCCCCTGCCCCACTTCCCCAAATAGTAGGTTTTGAATTCTGTCCACTCATGCCCACACAGCAGATTTTTGGAAATACGTTTCTAATCTCTTTTTAAATTTTTGTTTATTGGATATAAATATAATTTAATTCTTGTTAATTGAGTATAAATATAACTGGGCCCAATATTACAGCATTAAAATATCTATTCAAATATGCAATAAAAAGAAAAGTATTTCCAGAAAGGAAAAGGGTACCCTGCAGAAACCATCTGTCCTTTCCTTCAGAGAAACATGTTTATTACTGCATCTATTTGTGCAGCCTCTAAAGCTTTAACAAATGGATTTCAGGTGTGCACATACATGGGTATCGGCTACCTCACTTATTATATCATTTTTCACCATCCACACAGATGGAAGTCCACCTGCCTCTTCAGTTCCCTGCTGTTCATGGAGAATTCCCAGTTTGGTGAACATGTGGACAGAGCGATAGAACTGTGGTTGGTGTCTGTGACAACCCGGAGAATTTCAACTTCCAAGCAGTAAAGAAGCAGGTAGAAAAACCAGGAAACTGTCTGATCCGAACACTGCCCAGAGAGAGGGTAATTCACAGAACGGTTGGGTCGGACGCGGCCAAGAAGGCCATCGGACCCAGCTAGTTCCACCCTCCCACTCAGATCGCCATCTGTCTGCTTCCTGAAAGCCTCCAGTGTGGGAGAGCCCACCACCTCTCCCGGCAGCTGGATCCACTGTCGTCCTGCTCTCCCAGTCAGGAAATGCTTGTGTCTAGCCTGCGCCTGGTGCGCCGCAGCTTCAGTTCATTGTTGCGTGTCCTACAGCACGCAATTCAACACTCCTCCCCTTATCTTTTAGACTAGACTTACCAACAGGCCGGTCTTTGTGTCCACTTTGAAGGACGAGTTCTGAAATTTGGAACTGGATTTGGAGTCAAGAGGCAAGGATTCACCATTGCGGTACCAGTTGTACGTTGGCTCGGGGAAGCCTTCCTTTTCCTGGCAGTAGAGGGTGGCGGATTTACCCACCGGCACTGACTGGGGCACTCGGCACTTTGGGGTCACCGGTTTCACTATTGGGAAAGGAAACAGCCAACACATAAGTCACGCAGCTGGGCCCCCACCGCCATTCACAGCCCTGCTCCACACGTTTTAGCATCCCTTGGTGCTGCACAGGATGGGCTGCCACTGACCAACCTTCCTTTGGGCAAGCATCTCACAGGTGTGAAATACACAACAGAGCCCCTCTGGCACGTGGGACTGTGCAGAAATGCAACGCATCCTGCTAATTCTGCCTCTGGCCCCATAGGACACAAAGCAGACAGCAAGGCAACCTTCAGCCTGCATTGAGGGGCGCTGCCCTTCCCATTGTGGGCAGCCTCCCAAAGGTGCTTAAATGTCCTGGGTGCATTTAGCAATCCGAGGAACTCTCCTGGGCACCACCAGAAAATGAGAAGAGTGCCCCGAGGAATGAGCACAAGGCAGAAGCGAGGTCTCAACCCCAAGACAAGGTCTCAGCCCCTAGACACTACACCGCCACAATTTCCAGCACCAGCAGAAGACTTTTGACCAGCAGGTTCAGAGACACCAGCTTCAAACCTTGGTTCAGAAGCTGATCTGCACAACTGCCAGAGTTTGTAAAGTGTCTGCCATGTAATGTGGACAGTAGAGGGCCAGCTGGACCCATGGTCCGGCCCGGTACACGGCATTTTTGGTTCTCTGCCCAGGGACCAAGAGGCAGGACAGACATGCATGATGTGAGAAGATCTAGGCACGTACCATGAACTGTCAGGTTGATGTTGAGCTCTGCTCCAATGCGCGGGTCTTCATGCGCTGCCACCTCGCACCGGTACAAGCCTTTATCTGCACGGGTCACATTGAAGATGATCAGCGAAGTTCTGCTGTGGAGCTGGGCACGGTTGATCCAATCTCCTGGAGAGAGGTGGGAGAGAGCAACGTCAGGCATCCCGCCTAAGGGGAAAATGTAGGAGGCTTTCTGGAGTCTTAAGCACTGGTCTCATTTGTTAGGGAATCCCAGGCTCAAATGATGCTCCAAGGAGAGAGAGTCGTGAGCATTTCCTACCCTGCATTTTGTTGTTGAAATACACATAGGTGGTCTCCTTGCTCCCTATTTTCTTCCATTCGATCCTGGGATTGGCTGTCTTGGTGTTGGAAATGATGCAGGAAAGTTCGGCACCTGTAGGCGGAACACAGACACACGATCGCAGATTAGGAATCCGACTTTCTCAGGGGAAGCCTCACCCTACAAAGGCCAAGGACTTTGCCTTCGCTTCGCCTCCCGAAGACAGAAAATAATTGTTTTGCTCCAGAAAGTGCTGGAACGAAAATGATGGTCCTGTGCCAGCAGTAAGAACACTGACAGCAACCACTGCGAGAAGCGAAGACGCTGCAGACAAAAACATTTGCCTGGTTCCTCTAGACCATTTCTTCTGCGCAAAAATGAGGGCCCTGTTATCGCAACAAAGGACAGAGCTGGGGTGGGGGGGGCTCTCTAACAGAACCCACAGATTTCAAGGGGAAGATTCTCTGTGGGAGACAGAAATGTCTCCCCGCCCTGAGACATTGCGAAGGGAGGGCTAAAAAAAGCTTTAAATGAATACATACATACATAAGAATTGACACATCCAAAGCAGGGGACTGAAAGGATAAGGCAAGCTTCCTTAAGTACCTTTCCCTTTTGATGATGACGGTTATAGTTGTACTTGCTATAGTAATACTTCAAATTGTGGTAACCACAACATTTAACATTTAAGTAGTGCCCATGAAAGGCAAGCTCTGTTCGAGATGCAAGTGTAAGTTTAAGTTTAAGGCTGTCTATCCTTCTTCCTCCACAGCGCCACACTTACGCTGAAATTCCTGTACCACGGGATTCATGTTGGTGGATATCAGGTCTACAGCCAAGATTTGGTACTCTGCAAAAACAAACAAGAGGCCAGCTAAGAAACTAGCAATGCCTACGTATCTTGCAACTTATTGCCGTTCCGAAAGCAACCGTATGAAGCACTCCTGGCAAAGTTCTCTTCTCCCCAACCCTGCCAAAAATTAAAAAGGTTATCCCGGGGGCAGCAAACCTTGACTGAATGGGAAGCCCCTGGCCATGGGAAGCTGGGAGGGCTGGTTGTTATTTTTCAGGATTTGAGTAAGCAAAAACTCCTCAGATCAGGGGTATGTGGTCCACAAAGGACAGAGGAGCATGACAGGGAGAGATTCTCATATAGTGATTATGCAAGTGCTTTATGATTGCATCGGATCCCTTTGTGTTATTATTGCAGCCACTCTGTGAGCAGAGGCTCTGCTGTATCATTCCCTAACTTGAAGCTGAACTAGCATCACTTCCTAGGACAACCATTCTTCGCACGCAGCTTCAGCATACGCTGCCAGCTCCGACTGCAAGAAATGAGCTGAAGCAGGGTCTTCTGGATGTCGTGGACCCCCAGTGCTCACACCCAGCATGGCCCACTGTCAGCAATGCTGGGAATTGTAGTCCCAGACACCTGGAGGGAACCAGAATGGAAAAGCGATCCTCTTGCTTCATCTGCAGCCCTTCTGCTAAAGCTAAGCGAGTCTGGAAATGGTCGAGACCTGGATGGGACTCCCGCGTAGGCTTTGCTGCATTCTGCCATGGGGAAAAGGAGTGATAAAAGTGATCCAATATGTTGGTTAATCAATAAAGGGGGGCAAAGCAGCCAGACTGCCCGACACATCCAGGCTTAACGCTTCAAAACCAGAGCCGGGGCACACAGAAGCTGAAGCAGGTGCCCTTTCGCCCTTCCGTTCCTTCAGATTTGCTTTCAATCTACCACTTAAGACAATCTGGTTTTTCTCTCTCTTTTTTTTTAATCCTCGCTCTCCTCCCCCATCAGAGGTAAATACATCTCGCTAATCCCAGCAAAACCCCAAGGCATTAACAGAACTCCATGAAATGAAGCCACAGAGTCAGGCAGAAGAAAATCCCTCTGAAGTCCTCTTGGCATTTTTACGAAGACGCCGCTGGAGAGACGTCAAAGGCGGGAGCCATTTTGCCCACCCTCTCCTGCATGTCCCATCCAGAGACTGCCAAGCCAACGCTGGCTTCTCGGGCCCCTTGCAGAGCTCAAGAAGCCTGCCACACCTCGACGGCAACCCTGGAAAAATCCAAAGTAACAAGCAGTGACGTTTTAGTGCAATTCCCATCATCCCCTCCAGCATGAGCATGAGAGCTGCTTGGAGGAAAGACAGGATGCAAATTAAATACCTGAATAAGCTAAACGCAGTTTATTTATCAGCAGCTATTAGCCATTCTACCTTCAGGAAATTTCCCGGCTCAAGGGGCAGGATATCTCTGAATAGGAAACAGATTAACAAGAGGAGGAGCAGGATGGCTTTATGAACTGCTTGTGAGCTTCTCGGCTAGCTGTCCCCTGCTGGAATCAGGACTACATCGGCCCTTCGTTTGACCCAACAAAGCTATAGCTCCTCCTCCTTCAGAACCTCTGAAGGGGCAGATCTGGAGTTGCACTACACACACACACACACACACATCTGTCTGTCTGTGTGTGCATGTATCCATCCAAATATAGCCTTTCCGATTGTTATGTGTTCATTGCCGCATGCAACAAACGCCCAAACAACTTTGGAGCCTTGGAAATGTTACAGAAAACATTTGAATGGAGGTGGTTTGGCCCACCCAATCCACGAGGGGCTCGCTAGCTCAAAATGCCGCCCCGCACCCCCCACCCCGGTGAGACATTCTCCCTGCAGGTCAGATCCCCCACTTGTGCTCAGCACCACTCACGAACTAGCTGACCTTCCTTGGAATCTGTGTCTAATTTTAAGCAGCGGCCTGGGAAAAGGACTCCCGCAGAGACACTGATAAACAATGATAGAACGAAAGATTTTAAACTCCTTCCCTGCTGCTGCAGTCCAACAGATTAGCAGAAACACCCAGGCCATCTCTGGCGAAATCGCAGGACACCCACACCAGAAAAAACACGGTATTTGTTAAAGTCACCGCCCACATTCAGCAGTAGAAGATGATGGCACGGTGCGCTTCGTGCAGCTGGCTTTGGGGAAGCCAAGGGCTCCAGAGACCCTCCTGCCTAAAGCAAGTGTGCCCATATGTACATGGCGGGAAACGCAGCTAACAACATGCTGAGCCAAAAGCTCAAGGTTTGCCATGGTGGCACCTTCCTCCCCTCCGTGCACACCTCTCCTGTTCTTCCCTTCTCACACAAGAACACAACGCACAACACGCCTTGCTGCATTGGACCAGTGGTCCACTACACCTGTGTTGTGGTTCAGCTTCTGGATATTCAGAGATCTCCAACTGGCGCTCACCAGTTTTATGTGGAACCCCCCAAATGCAGCATGCCAGAAATGGGACTTGTCTTTCTGCTCATTTCAGGCCAGATGCTGCCACGTGTGCTCCCCATGGTGAGCACATTTTTCTCAAACTTGTTTGCAAATTGTGTACTTTAGAAACACACACACTCTTTAAAATGTGCATTTTAGCAAGAATGCACCTTTGTGTTTCAGTCAAACACAAAGGAGCAGCAGCATGCATTTGGGTGAGCATTTTATTTGTGATCCTCACTACGAAATACCATGAAATACCAAAGCAGGATTTTGTCTAATAAGTGCACGTGTTAAGCCACACATTTCTCATTCCAGTGGTGAGCGTGTGCAGGACTTTGCAGGCACCAAGGGGAACAAGCTTTGAAGTAAAACTTGGATAAGCTTTAAAATCCAGGGTGGATGTGGATTTTATTTGTATTATGTTTTATTTTATTTCATGTAAGCCGTCCCGAGGCTACGCGATGGGGCGGCATACAAATACTCTAAATAAATAAATAAGCTCTCCGAGCAAAACCCTCGCTGCTTCTCCCATCCTCGGTCATTTGACTCACTGCCTGTGATTCACTGCAAGCAGAAACAGCTCCATAAGCACATTTTGCATTATCTACTGTCTGGCTTTTTCGTTGTTTTGTTTTAATTACTACTGGCACATTTTCTCCCTGAGCCATGGGGTTGCTGGTGGAAAGGAGGTCGGGACAGGAAGCACGGACGTCAAAGGTAACAATGGATCTTCCCCAGTTTGTTGTTGTGAAATCACACACCAACACACACTCTCCTAATTTTGTCTTTCTGCAGTCTATTGTTTCCTTTGCCCTCTGGAAACATTCTCGCCAGCTGCCATCGAGAGAAAGAGAACTGCTGCCTCTGGAGAAAAGACCAGGTGAGTGCTAGGCTGGAGCCACACCTGACCGACTGGAACGGACTGGGCTGCTCTTAATGAATCAGCACCGAGTAACACAATGCATGTATAATTAGGGATTTGCTCCCAAGCCCTGAAGAATATTGTAGACGCTCCGTTGCAGAAAGCCAGTGTCCGTACTCACAAATATAATTATACACGCTTCCCCTCTCTGCCCAAGCCCTAGATTTTACCCTGCCCATTTTGCAGGCTGAAACATGCCCGTCCATCTCTTGCAGCCTTGACGGATCAAATGCCCACTTGCATGTGTGAATGACCCCCCCAACAGTTCCAACATTATAGACTGGCCCTGCCTTTCATTTCCCAAGGAGTCATTTTCAAGGAAGGTAAGCAAATGCAGTCAGGGACCAGCCACCAAATGCTGCAAGCTCGAGGACACAGACACAGTGGACATGTGTGAGCTGGGTCTCCATACCCCCTGCCCAGAATGGCCTCTTGCCATTTCTATTCTTCAGAACCCCGAAAGATCAAATGCATTCTAATTTTTAACTAAGCATGCAGAAACTCCTTCCAGGAAAGGAAACTTTTCTTGAAGAATGGAAAAGGCCCATGTCTTTAGTTCAAGGATAATAAAACTGTACCCCAAGCTGCATCAGGCCTTTCATTATTTCTTAGCTTGTGCCTGCATGCCAAGCGAAAACAAAGAGGCACTAAATTTTTCAACCTATAATCCCTAATTCCTATGCCTCACGCTGATCTCTGGAATCCTTATTTCCATCAGTGACAGAAAAGCAAACATGTGTTACTTTGAAGAACTCCTGACTACAAGCCTTAATGTAAAATGCAAGCTATGAAACAGTCAAGAATCAGCAAGGTTGCTTGCCTTTTGGAGGCCTTCCAGGCTTAAAAATGCTTTATCTATCATTTTATTTTGACTCTAACGTATGATCTGCATATGTCTTAAACTAGAGATTCATGGTGCACATTTAAAGCTGTCAAGTAAACTTCTGCTGCTGCTGCAGGTTCTTTCACAGCTGTTTCATGTCTGGTTTCCTTAGAAAGTTTGCTTACTAGAGCAGGTGAGGGAGTGGGACAGAAATAGATGGGAAAAGCTGCATCTCCCGCTTAATCTATGCTTGTAAGGGGCAAAACTGCAGTCTGTACATCTGTTCTCCTGTCTCTCCCATATAATTCCCTCTCAAATCCCAGGGAAATGTATCAGTGTTGTGATTGGCTATTTGCTGCTGCTGTTGTTAGTCGCGAAGTCATGTCCGACCCATCGCGACCCCATGGATAACATTCTTCCAGGCTCTCCTGTCCTCCACCATCCCCCAGGGTCCACTTAAGCTATGCCGACTGCCCCAGTGACTCCATCCAGCCACCTCATCCTCTGCCGTCCCCGTCTTCTTTTGCCATCTATTGTTCCCAGCATCAGGGTCTTCTCCAGGGAGTCCTTCCTTCTCATTAGGTGGCCAAAGTCTTTGAGTTTCATCTTCAGGATCTGGCCTTCTAAAGAGCAGGCAGGGTTGATCTCCTCTAGGACTGACCGGTTTGATTGCCTTGCGGTCCAAGGGACTCGCAGGAGTCTCCTCCAGCACCACAACTCAAGGCCTCAATCCTTCGGCGCTCAGCCTTCCTTATGGTCCAGCTTTCACAGCCATAAGGCTACGCTAATGGGCTTTGTTTCCCCCTTCCCTTCCCAGTGGGGATCTCAGCTACCTGCAGCTAATTCATCCTACCCCAATCATAGCCTGCGTCCCACCAAATGTAGACCAATGTGTGTTAATGCTCATTCTTGCCGAAGTGAGGATCAGTGGGGAATCATCAGGATGGCAGCCGGTGATGAGTGGAGTCCCCCAGTGCTCAGTTCTGGGAATGATTCTGTTCAACATTTTTATCAATGACCTGGAGGAGGGGATAACCAATCTGCTGACTAAATTCACAGATGATACCAAAGTGGGGGCAGTGGCCACAAATTACAAAATTTCTACATGTGGATTTATGTCCACTAGATCATCCCAACTCAACATCCTAGTTTTTGCAATGAAAAATCAAGGAACTGGAATGTTCTTGGCAGAAATTCTACTTCTTTTAATCTTTCTTTTTGTAAGGGTAGAGTGTCTACAGCTCTGACTACTAATATAAAAATTCTGCCCAGATATTTTCTTTACTCCTTTGGCTTCTTGGAAAATCAGTTATCCATGACAAGAACCAGAAAGTCAACAGAAGACTCCGAGATAAGAACATTGACAACAGGAAAAGGGAAGGGCTTGCAAATTCTCAGAAAACAAAATCAGTTTTCCAGCTGCAATAAGCACTGGAAAGGCATATATTTCCCACTGATGAGATGGTGGGCCAGCCATCCTCCAAATCAATGCTAGTCCTCTACCAGAAATTCCATACCTTGCTTGGCACAAAAGGAGTTAAACGCAGCCTCACCAAAGCAGTCAAAACCCAGCACTGAGCAAGGAAGGCAAATTCTTCTAATCCTCAAGCTTCTTCTCCCCTCTCTCCTGCTATTTTTAGCCAAGTATTTTCTAAGTGTGCCAAACGCTCCCAACGATAATGCCCCAGGAGGCCCCCTTTCCTAGGCACGCTTCATCGGCACCCCATGTGGTACCAAATCTACTCCCATCCTCATGGTTCTGACCCAACCATTCCAATGCCAGGAGGGTATTTCAGAAAATCCCCATTAGCCTTATGATGAGCTAGCCAAGAGCTAATTCCAAATATCCACATGCACCCCTAGTCAGCAACGAATCTCTAAGCTGCCGTGTTATGAAACGCACAAGCACTGAAGGGGTGGCAACATTGGCTGAACCTACCTGGGTCACGTTCACACAGCCCAGGGCACAAGAGGGCTTTTTGGGTTTCTCTATTGTGCTTCCAGATCACTCCCTCTGGGAAGTTTGTGTGGGATTACTTTCCATGACATTCTCATCCCCCAGAGCCTCTCCCATTTTTTCCAGCCCTTTTAGCAGGTTCTCTGGAGTGAGGAAAGTTTGGGAAAAGCCTCGTGGAAAGTCCCAAATCCACTATAGTGCAGTTATATATACCACAACATCAAGTAGTGCTTGGATACTAGAAAGTCAGAGGAATATACCCCCTGGAAAAAATGTTCTGCGTTTTCCCTCCATCAAGGAAAATGGAAGAAGAAACCTCAGTAAAACAGTGGAATAAATCCTGTATATCGAGAGGCTCTTTGTCCAGCCTGGATGCCCCCCTATTTTCAGCAGCTCAGGGGCCATGGCTTATCCCACAAGCCAAGGTGGAGCAAGTGGTAGAGTGATTCTGGATGACTCCTCATCGGAACAGAAAGCACAGCATACATACCTTTTGCTAAATAAACAAAGAAGCTCAGTCACAACGTCAGTCGCTGTTCAAGCTGAGGATTGTTTCCCTCTGGGCCTCGGCAGGCCCTGATTCAGCAGCAGCCTCAACACAGTGATGGCAGCCTTAAGAGCTGACATCAGTCTGATGGGGGGTTCGTGGAGCTGGGAACAGGGGTCTCCCTGCTCTCGAGTGGGGCTCCGAGGGGTCAGCACATTCTCTTCCCTAGTGCGCAGAAGATCGGACACAAAAGGCTGGCTGGACCCACCAGCATCTCCCTTGGTCAAGGCCCTGGGCCGCCACTTCCACCTCACAGGGCACGCGAGCAATTGGGCTGATGCAGCCTCAGCAGGCCTTGTCTGTTTGAGGAAATATCCTCAGATCGGTCCTTCTTCAGCCACACGTTTTACTGTGTGTGTGTGGGTCCAACAGCCAGTGCCTGCCTGGTTGTTGGAAAGGAAAAGGAAAATCTCTTTCCACTTGGCAGCAGGCTGGTTGAGACAATGAGTCAACCCCAAATGAGAGCTAGCCCCGGAGTAGCCCGATCGTCCGCATGGCCGCTGAGCCTGTTTGAACCCAGTAACGAGCATCCCCTTGTGCTACTGTCCTGGGCTCTTGTTCACTTGGAGCCCTGCTGGGAAGGGAGGCTATCAGGAAAGAGCAATCTCATTACTGGTCGCTAATGCAAGCCAGCCTGCCCTCAAGATAACTAGGGCCAAATCCATCTCACTCACGGGAGCCAGAACACCTGACCTGGGAGAGCAGGGCAGCTCAGCAGGTCACACGGCCGAGGAGCCAGCCCTGATCAGCACCGATTCATTTGCGCTAACATCAGACTTGCGCTCCAGTCCTGCACCCAACGGCCTGCTAATTCTCCTATTCCACTATCATGCCTAGCCCCACAACGCTATTGGTTTTCTTTACCCGACTGTGTGTGCATGTGTGTGCGTGTGTGTCTGTCCATCTGTCTTCCTTCCTTCCCTCCCTCCCTCCCCACCCCTCTCTTTCGTAATTAAACAGCTGCTATATTTCAAACCTATCAGTTGCTATATTTCTAAGCAGCAGAATACTTGCTCTCAGCAGTCCACAAAACAGTCCTGAAAGGTAGGCCAGCGTTCCCTGCAAAGGCAGGCTTGCTATTTCTTTACTGGCCCAGCTGAGCACACAGATTAGGAAAGCTAAACTTTCCCCATCTGTTTATCCTTGTGCCAAGACACACTGTATTGACTTTGTTTTTTTAAGAAAAACATGGATATAATACAAACTTTTGTTGCTAAAGTTGTATACCTTTGGCATGCTGCTAAAATCAGAGGTATAGAGTGGGGGAAAAACTGCCACAAAGGTTTCAGAAACAAATTCTTTTCTTCTTCTTTTTCTTTTACCAATCGTGGGGGAACAGACTGATGTGTGGCAAGGTTCTTTATTTTGAAAAACTACTACTGCAGCATGCAGATCTAGTGATAGAGAAAGCTACAGCTTCCGAATGTCCGAGTGTTGCACAGCTAGAGCCCTGCTAGGGAAGGGGTGGAAATACTACACTCCAGTCGCCGGCTAAGCTAGCTTTGCTGGCCCGGAGAGGCAGAGAAGCCGTAGGCTGTGCATGTGTGTGTGGAAAAGTACCCTAGACAGACTGGAGCTGAAGGGAAAGCAGAACAACATGTTCTCCACGGAATGCAGAGCCACAGAATCGCTGTGCATGCTTTTCTGTTTGGAAAATAATCTGCTAAATAGGAAAGGAGGACTTGAAAGCTCTTATCTTCTCATTGCCCACACTCCAAGTTGAAGGGTAGACTATTAAATCACGCAGGCAATGTGGGTGAGGATAGCTCGCTATGAGCCCCACCGATCAGTGGAAGCTCTACAAAGGGAGAGAGAGACCTTGGTAACCAGCATCAAACACCCACACAAATTCACAGACGCAGTCTGGTCCCAACGAGTTAGAATACAGAATGCTACCTTACCAGCCAAGGAAGATAACATGCCCTGGTATTCCCCCTCTACACTTCCTAACTCTGCAGAAGAAAAGCATTCTTTGTAAGCCAAAGGCTGTCTGAAGATAACCAGTCCTCTCCTGGAAGGCTGGATTACCCGGAAGGCTTACAAGACACATCAGTCAGGAAGCACGATGAGAACATCTCGGTCTCTTCAGCAAGCACAGAATAGTAACTGCCAGTGATGCCTGGCTCCGCACAGAGATAACCAAAATTAGATTGTGCAATCTCCCTTCACCACAGCCACTTTTAAATAAATACATTTTAAATAAAAACTGCCAACCATCTCAATGCCGCTGAAACATTTCCTAGTTCTGATGCTCAGCTGCTCAGCTCCAAGGATGCTTCCAGATGAGAGTTTCATGGGGCAATTGCCCTGTCTCAAACATGGAATTTTACGACATGTCTTCCATTTTGAGGGGCACCCGTGTCTTTTCACAGTTTCTTCTTTTTGTCTTACCACCAAAGACAGTGGGTAGACAGTGCTGGGGAGGGCAGCTTGGGAGCACCCTAAGTCTCAAAAGCTCCCAAATATTTTGACTGGGTGATAATCTGGCAACATCATTATCCGTCTTTCAAAATGGCTGCAACACTATTGCAGGAGTCTACCTTGCAGTTGCCACTTTTCGGAATAGGCAGAAGGGAACAATTTCTGCTAATGATTCCACATGGGTCTGGACATAATCCGACACGAGTTCTCCATTTCTTCCTGTACAGTGGCTGGAATTTTCCATGTCTTTTCCCCCCAAAAGTCTGATATGGACTTATTCTAAATGTGCTAATCCTGAATAGTGCTAGTTATAGATGAAATTCTCCAGCCTTCCCTTAGCACGGTAATTTGATCAGGCAAATTCTTTCCAGCCAAGCCTCTTTAGAATAGGAGTTTTCTTTTGTTTTAGAATGACTTGTCTGATTTGTATTCCCACTGCCAATTCCACTGGCTAAACATCCAGTTCCCATCAGTAGTGCTGACCCGTAACTTAAAAGAGCAACGTGCAGGTCACTGCATCCCAGGATCTTCACTGCAGTCCATACTGCTCTCTCTGCTTCTCTGTTTGCTGGAGAACTCCAAGGGATAATGGAAATATGGAGAAAGCTGTCTGGATGCTGGAAGGACCGGAATTCTCTTGGCATCAATTGGGTTGATTGTCAATCATGAACTCCTGGGGTATATTAGAGCAAGCATCCTTATCTCTTCCCTTCCCAATCTGGGCTCACGTGTTTAAGAGCTTTGGGGCAGGCAGAAATTGAACAATTTCACCCGCCTGAAGCTGCAAGGATTCTATTTATGCATTATATTTACTCCCTATCAGGAGCTTGCATTTCTCACCTTCCGCTAGCCCTTAAGGAGACTCTTTCAGCCTGGTTTCAGGATTTAGAGACCCCACTCAGCTGGGAGTGAGAAATTCTCCTAGTGTGCCCATTCTATTAAAAACAAACAAACAACAAACAGAGATCCACTGACATCATGCTCGTAAACTGAGTTTTAGCGTGTGTGTTCACAGACAGAATGGAAACCGCAAAGGAAGTCAATGCTGAGAATTCGTTAAAGTTAACATATTCCCCCTTTACATTAATTCTACTTGCACTTATTTTGTACCTAAGTTTTAAGCACAGACAGCACTGAGAAATATCCTCTCACCTTAAGATAATACGTACACGAGAATGCTATTGTGATTCCCAGCGTATTGGCAATTATCCTTGAAATGACTAAAAAGATCGTAAGTAAGAGAAGCATTGCGTTCCCTAGGAAGTGGACACTCCATCCAATATGGCTTATTCCTACCTCTTGACTGAGTGGTTAGCCATGTCCTTTATACTGTACTTTCCTTTTCGCTTCCCTGCTGCCTTACAGCCTTCCTAAAGACATGCCAAACATCTGTCTCCAAAATCACAGTTGCCAAACACCCAGACCAGCGATGTCTTTACCACCAAACTCACTGCTGCCTCATACCAACATCAGAGAAGGAGCTTACCAAACCTCACTTGGGCACCCCCAAGATTGCTCTTGCTTCACATCCGTCTCGGATCCTGACTCGTTTCTTTACTCAAGGGGCCAGGTAGGCACAACTGGCAAAGAAATCCATTTCACGACTAAGATAAGCAGCAATCTCATATGGGAAGCTCAGTGCGGCATACACAGGGTCGCCAGGAATCTTCCTTCCAGATGCGCTCGGCTTTAGCAAAGCGGCTGCATCATGTACTTTCAGTCCATGCCCTCGATATGAAATCCTGGAAGTGCTTCAGAACATTCGTACTATCTTCAGATTCTGTGTAAGTTTGTCCGCTTTTTAATTCAGCGCAGCACCCAGAGGAGCACTAGTGTTCTGGATGCTTCATCAGCATGTCCGACGTTCTCAGTACTGGGGGCAACCGTGACTCTTCACTCAAGTGAATAGGTTCCCCTTCGTGGTTATCTTGTATAACTAATTATGACATATGTTCTTCAGCAATCGGAGGATCAAGCCCTCATTTTCCTAGAGCTGACAGCCCAGCTATGAAATCTTTCCCCAGGCTAAACTTGCGCTGAGATCTATAAACACAGCTTTGTTAATTTTAAAATACCTGTCTGCCGAGAGGGTTTGTTGTTGTTGTGTCATGGCTTGGGGGATTTAGAAATGTAAATAAAATATAATTAGATTTATACTGTCAGTGCTGCCTTCCAGAATGGAACATTACTCCATGGAGCTGATGTTTTGCAAGAGAAAACAAGAGCTTCCAAACAGGGGGTTGCTAGCACTACTACCAAAGCAGAGGCCCTCTGCAGCTATTCTGTCTTCTAATTCTGTCGCTAATGGATTTTCCGCAGTGAGAAAAGAGATGAAGTGAGTGGAAGCCTATGACATCCGGACCCCAGAAAGATGGTGGCATAACAAGTTTATTTGGAAGGAACCAGTGAGGACAAGATATTATTCTAAAGGATAAAAAAAGCAGCCCAAGGAACCCCACACACCCACATCAAGCCAAGCTATGCTTTTAAAGATTACTTCTTCACACATCACAGCACAGGCCCCTTCTCAAACTCAGGGCTGCATTACCCCATGGATAACTTTTCACCGCCTTTTTACAAGCAGTGAATGGGCCAAACATGAGTGAAGTCAGACGTAAACCGTCCCCTACTCCTGCAATGCGTCCATAGCAAAAAAGCGTGGGAAGAGGTTCCCTCTGAATGAGATGGAGGCCCTTTTCAAGAAAATAAAGCAAAGGGGCAAGGAGGAGGACCATGGCTCAATTGGGAAGGCCCGGGGTACCATGGGTGAACTGCAGGTCACCGGTTCCCCATCCCCAGTTTCCTGGATCAGACCATCATTATGCCTTCAACCATAGCTGACTGATATCCCAAAGATCCCGTAAGATGCTCATGAGGGCAACAGCACTTCCCTGCTGGTTGTCTCCAAGACTTGGCATTCAGAGGTAGACTGCTACTGGTTGCGGAAGCTCTTTTTAGCTAGCTTGGAGTTACAGAAGTAACTAGGGAATCATATGTCTGCCTAGTAAATGAAAGCAACTGCAGGCGACTTCATCCGAGAATGTGTTTGCTGCATGGAAACTACAGGTATCCACTCCAAGACTTCCATTACCTGAGAAGTAAACAGAAGCACCTTTTCTTGGTGCTTTTGTTTCACTATTGGAAATTAGGAGTATTTAAAGATCTAAAGGAATACTTAAAGATCTTAAAGATCTATGCCAATCAATGAGATTTACTTTGGTGCACTGGTGGTGTGGGAAACTCACCATTTTTTCTTTCTTTCCAATGGAGCACAGCTCAGGGAACCAAGGCTCCAGTTCGATACCAGGAAGCACTTCCTGACAGTCAGGACCCCGAGGGTGTGGAATGGGCTTCCACGAGAGGTGGCTGAGGCCCCATCGGTGCGGGTGTTCAAGGATAGGCTGGGCATGCACATGGCAGGCATGTCGTGAGCGGAGCTGGCTGGAGCCGGGGGTCAGACTACATGGCCCGGGAGACCCCTTCTGACTTGCTCTGTTTCTGTTTCTATTTAGCACAAGGGGCTTGTAGGCAAAAATAACAGTGCTTTATTTCTGGAAACGCCCTTGATGTTTGGGGTGTTTCTAGGCAAAGCTTTTATCACATCATTAATAACTGCACACTGCTTTCTGATTATTAGCGGTTGGGCCCTTTCACCTGGAAACACACTTGCTGGGAAATTCAAGGGTAAACAAGAATACCCTATCAGTCAAAGTGGGCCCTGCATTTCTGTCCCCGCTAGAGGATGGCAAATTTCAGAATCCCCCTGGTGTTCTGGATAATGTCCCCATGTATCTAGGGCTTTATTGCTATGTCAAAACCAGTACTTTGTACAGTAGGGCTGATAAAAATGTTTGAATGCTGGAAAAAATGTGGAGACGCCCACAAGAAGCAATCTACTGAATCTGCTGCAATTTGATTTTGAAGAAATAATGTGGACTTGGTGTCAAATAAACCAAGATTCTGGAGGAAGAATAATCCAATCTGTCGTTGCCACGACCTGGCCAAGATTCAGCCAAAGTTCAGCACTTTTACTTCTCATCAACTTCAATGAGAAACAGTTCGAAATGTTTTTAACCTTCCTTTTCAAAGCAGAGAGATTCAGATATGCTTTGCTTTGTTTGGAGCGTGCCCATTAAGTACAGTTGAGCAGTTTTTGTCCTTATAACACTGAAAGAAGAATGTGCAAAAGCAGGACTGCAGCTGAACGTTAAGAAAACAAAAATCACGACCACAGATGAATTAATGTCAACAATGAAGACACTGAAATTGTGAAAGATTTTGCACAACTTGGCTCATAAATTCCAAGGGAGACGGCAGCCAAGAAATTAGAAGACTGGCGTTTGGAAGGTCATCAATAAAGGGAAGACTGTCCACTGGAAAGCAAGCCCAAGCTCACCCATATTACTGTATTCCTGGACACTACACCTGGGTGTGAAAGCTGGACAGTGATTAAAGCTGTCGAGAAGAAACGGACACCTTTGAATTATGGTACTGGAAGAGAGCCTTGTGGATAACCTTCAACAGAAAGATGAACACGTGGCTCCTAGCTTGCCATCAAAACAAATGTGGTGAAACTCGGGCTGCCATTGTTCAGGCTTATCATGAGAAGGCAAGAGCCACTGGAGAAGACGATAATCCTAGGGAAAGTTCAAGGCAGAAGAGGAGGAAGACCAAACACGAGATGGTTTGACTCCACAGAGAAAGCCACAGCCTTGGGTTTAAGAGTGCTAAGCAGAGTCTCCAGGGACAAGACACTCGGGAGAGCTTCCATTCATAGGGTAACCGTAAGTTGGAGACAACTGGAGGACATGCGACAACAACAAACAAGTTGTGACTGTGCATATGGATACAGAACTATAAACAATTCATTTTCTTCAGCTGCCAGTCAGAAGGAGAAAGAGTAACACGTAGCAACACAGCTGAACTCTCAGCCACTTGCTCAGCGCTGGCCCACAACATGCCGCATCCAGGGCCGTCTTAACGCCTGATGGGCCTGATGGGCACTTGCCCGTGGGCCCCGTACTAATCTGTGCATGTTAACCCTTGGAAAATTGGGAAACTTCCAAAATTAACAGTAGTTGTAGTTGTCGTAGGGGCCCCAGGACACTGCTTTGCCCGGGGCCCATCATGCTGTTCAGACGGCCCTGGCCACAACCCCAGCTTGTTCTGCATAACGTCCTTATTCACACGCTAAGGATGGCAGCCTCCCTTGCACACATGACTGGCAGCTGGGAACTCGTCCCCCTCTTGTATGCAGCCCCTATTCACTCTGCAACCGTGTGAGTGGAGTTGGTTTCTGATGCAGGGTGCGTTAATGAAACAGGGCCAGCTCCAGATATTTGGTGCCTGAAATGAAGTTCAAGGTGATGCCCTCTTTCCTTCACATGCTCAGAAGCCAACTGGACTGTCAAGTTGCATCTTGCTTTGCCACACATGATGGGATAGCATTCTCCAAAGCATCCGTATTTGGATTTACAAAAGAAATTCCACCTCCTTCCCCTGGTAACACAGCACGGTTTTTCCAAAGTTCAGGAAAGAAGAAATGCCTCTCTAAAGTCCTATAAGCTTGCAGGAAGAGATGGAAGTATATTGGCTTGCTTGCTTGTTGTTTGATCCCACCTATCACTGGAATGTGGCCCCTCAAAGTTTCTCCAAAACGGGCTCAGAGTGAAAGAGGTGCTGTGCCCCTGCCCTGCAACAGAACAGCACGACAGAAAATACAAGCTGAGCATCAGCCTTTGCTGGCCCTGCACGGTGAAGCCGCATCCAGAGCATCTCCTTGCACATCTGGAGTTCCCACTCAATCACAGACGTTATCAAATGTTCGTAGCTCAGCATAGCAAATGGAAGTGCCATGGAGGGAGCTTTTCCATCAGAACAAACCAGAGGAGTTCCTCATGAGGACAAATTTGCCACTCAGGAGGCAATCCGGCAGGAGGCCTGTAAACCTCCAAACTCGGAAGCAAACAGGCATGTTATGGGAGGAAGGAGGGGTGTCTTTGCCTCCCTGGCCTTTCCGCACTGCAACACTTCAGTCCATTTCAGCTGCAACACTTCAGGCAGGGAGGAAAGGCACTCAGAGCACAACCAAGCCACGCCGCACCTTGCAGGTCCGGTTTCCACCCCTTCCCAAATGCCCCCTTTACCCCTTTCTTTGAGGTCGTGCTTACTGCCCCAGAGGCCAACAGGGCTTTTTCCAACCACCTCCATGGGGCAGGGAGGGGATCCAAGAGCTGATCTCCTCAGAGCTAGGGCCCAAAGGATCCCGTGGGCCTTGCCTAGGAACCACAGGATTGCTCTGTTGGCACCCTCAGTTAATCAGTGCTTTTCTCGTCCAGGACTATGTTATCCGCATCACTATTGGTCTAACCTAACCTTTGATGAAAAGCATGAAGGGGTTTTCCCCTCCAGAAGCCCTTCGGCCGACCTTGGCTTAAATGAAGGCACATAATTAAATCACTAATTTCAATTAGGTGATATTTAATTTTATGTTTAAATTAGCATGATAATTAAAGTCCTTGCTCCTCTATTTATATTGCTCCACTGACAGGGCACATGGTGAGCAAACTCGATGGAAGATAGGTTATCCACAAACCAATCAATCGTCAAGGAGTCATATTTCTCCATCAGATATAGACCCCACACTTTTTATTTTCCTGACTGAAGATGTGTAACCCATTTTAATTAATGTTGTCTCTTTGTTACCTTCTGCTTTCAGGAACTCTGACTTCCAAAAAAACTTGTAGAGAATATTATATATGTTCAACACACAAGGGAAAGAGAGAAACTGAGCTTACCCTGAACCATTTTTCAACTTATAAGGGTGTTTCGTTTACAAGGGACAAGGAAGATGTGGGGAATTCTAAATCAGCCCTTATTGGCCAATGGGAATTGTATGGCTTTTTTCTTCCCCAATCCCTGTCCCATTTTAGAGCTCACCCCAGCTTTAGGGGGGAAAAAAATTACAGACATTCCTTGGCTTAACACAGGCACGAATGCAATCAACTTCTAAATTTATGGCAACATCCATTTCTGCTTCAACACACATGCACAAAAATAAAGGGGTTGCAAAGAATCCCAAAGAAAGGGGTACAATTTGCTAAAGGGCACAAGTCTGCCGTTGTGCTAAGCCAGTGGCTTTTCAAACCGTGCTCCAGGGAATCCTGGCATTTTTGGCAACTGGTGGTGTTACTCAGCAAGAAATCTTGCACATTGTTCCCATGCTGGACAAGGTAGTTTCTGTACATAATACCCAATCTCTGCCTGCATTACCCAAAATGGCACAGAAACACTTGGTCCTGAGGTGATAGCCATGAGGCCCAATCGGCTTGTCCAGTGTTCCCCAAATATGCAGTGTACACTCTAAAACGTGCCCCAGAATCATCCATGACAAGAAAAGGGTGTATGGCAGTCAAATTGATTGTCCAGAGTTGAATGCAGGAAGTGACACAGGAATGAGAACCAGGAGCAGGAGCCTTGGTGGTCAGAACCAGGAAACAAGTCCAAAGTTGAAAAGCCAGAAAATGCAGCAATTTCCTGAGCAAAAGTGCTGACCAAGGGACTTCACATCCCTTTCTGTTGGGAAGATCCAGTGTTCAGTACAGGTGGGCACAAGGACTGCGATGCTTAGAAACCTGCCATCCAGTCATGCTGTGGCTGGACTTGGCACTTCCTGGGGCAGCTAGGAAAGCTCGAGGTCTAAGTTCCCAAGTTTCTTTGAGAATATCAGTACTGAGACCAAACTGAACCACGCAGAACTAGACCTTACGCGTTAATATTAAACTCACACCTTTTACCATCTAGCTCTTCTAAATCATGAGCACACCAGCAAGACCATCAAGGAGGTATGCAAGATATGCCTGGGATTCCAAAAACACATCACTCATCTTGGGTGACAGAAATACAGAGATGAAGAAAAGAAAGAAACGCAGGTTATTAGGTTAGGTTATTTTACTTGTTTTGTCGCACGGAGTCCAAGACATGGGCACAGACGTCTGTCCATTGGCAAGGAGCACGGAAGCAACCAAAATAGTTGCAATTGACAGAGACATTTATTTATTTATTTATTTTCCGATTTCTATCCTGCCTTTTTCCTACAAAGGGCTCAAGGCAGCTTACCTCATTCTCCTCCTCCATCTTATCCCCACAACAACCACCCTGTGAGGTGGGTTGGGCTGAGAGTCTGTGACTGGCCCAAAGTCACTCAGTGGGCTCCATGGCCGAGCGGGGACTCGAACCCGGATCCTCTGAGTCCCAGTCCTGTGCTCTTAACCACGACGCCACAGTGCCTCTCTAGCACACATTTTACTAGAATCATACATTCTTTGCCAACAGCTGTGATGCGATGGCTGGACAGATGCTTCTCCCACAGTCTGACAAAGTAACTGGTTAGCAGTGAATGAAAACTCTAAACCCCACCGAAGAAAGTTACTGAATTTACAGGTCAGAGAGCTTGTGTCCCAGCACTTTGTAATGCAGCTTTTTACTCTTGCAGAATTCTTGACGCTAAAGCTCTCCTTTCCAATTTAGGAGCCCACGAGTTGAAAGCTGCAGCTCCACAAAAAAAAACAAAAAAAAACAAAAAAAACAACCTACACCGCAGGCTTGGACAACTGGCTTGGAGCACTTGCTTGAAGGACAGCTGGATACTCTATCTTTACAGGAGTGTGAATGTGGGGCAGGAGGGAATCTAGAGATATCGTAGCAGAATGCCACAAAAAGGCCTTTGTAGGCACAAAACCTATTTGGGACTCCAAGAATGTCATGACTTCCAACTATTTTAGCAAGACATAGGATGCAAATCCTGCTCGACAAATCTGTCTCAGAATAATTTGCTGAGGGGTAGGTGGGGTTGTAGAATGTTTTAAAAGTGCTGCAGTGGATAAATCATTGGGTACGAATGCGAGAAACTAGGTATAAATCCCCTCTCTGTCTTGATGGCGGATGGATGGCCTTGGTTTCAGCTTATCCATCTCGTATTTGAAAAGAAGCTGAGAACTATCAAGTACTTTGTGTGCTGACCTTGCAGGCCTCTGTGTGTTGACTTTGAAATATGTCTCATTGCATTTAGTGGAGTTTACTCTCAGATAGGTGGGTACAGTACAGATTATAGCATTATCATCATCATTTCAGGTTTTTAAAAAGTCTGTATGGAGAGACACAGAATTGGTGCTGATACTGCAGATTCCTTCCCAGAATACCTATTCCGTACCATCCCTTCGGCTTCAAATTCCTCCCCAAAACCAACCTCTTATCTCTTAGGGCAACCTCATAGTATGGCACTAAAAACTTGCATGCTGCAGGGGTTTGGGTTAGGCGTGGGACTTGGAAGATCTGGGTTCCACTGGTCCATAAAACTCACTGTGTGACTCTGGGGAGGTTTCTTACTCTCAGCCTAACTTCACAGGGCTGTGAGGATAAAATGGAGAGGAAGGAGAGAGCTATATAAGCTCCCCTTATATAGGGCTCCTTGGAGGGTATCATTGTGAGAATGTCTACCTAAAGTTCAGGTTGCCTGAGACCTGAGATGGAGACCTTCTTCTGATGCCCCTCTCTTCAGAGGCAAGGAAGTACTGATTACTGGGTAGGAAAAGCTCCGCTTAGCCAATGCCTCCTCGAGACAAACCGAGGAGCTACCTGCACAGGCATCCTTCATAAGTCAGGCTGATTTTACTCATGATTTTAATGCTGACCTTATTTCTTGATCATAAGCTACTTATTTTACCCTGTTCTGCTTTGCTTGAAGACCTGGCCAGATCTAGATCTCTCCTCATGCTTAGGGCAGCCCCACCAAAGTTGGGGAAGCACGTTCAGCAGGACTAATGTATGTTCCATTGATCTCACTGGGTCTACTCAAAGCCTGACAGAATATAGATCCTAACCTGTAATTGCAGATTTGTGAATGTCACAAACTATTGTTTGTTTTCATTGCTGCTGATAGTCCTTCATTCTGTGCCCTAATTCTTAAGCCTGGCAACTTTAAAACTGGTACATGCATATTTTAAACAATGCATTCATTGTTCTTATTCAGCTTTAAAAAAGCCTAAGCTACCATAGCATGTCAACCAAAAACAGTGCAAGCTATAAGCTTAAGCATAGAAACCAGCCGCAACCATTCAAATGAATAAGCAAATCCACATTGTTCACAATCAAAAATTTCAGAGTAAAGGAGTTTATAACCTGGGCTTGATACCTAAGATTTAATTGGCTAGGCACTCAGCAAAGACATCTCAGAAGGGAGCTTCACACTCTGGGCACCACCACAGAAAAGGCTCTGCTTCCAAAGACCACCTGCTGTGGGAAGCCAGGATTGTTGCAAATGAGAGAAGGCAATCTGCACATGTTTAGATAGGAAAAAAACCCCCCCACATCTTCCAGTTTTCCCCAGCTGTACGCTCTCCCTCCATTTTTTCTAAACAGGCATAGAACTGGACCCTTAGATACTCTGGCTCCAGATTGTTGACAGCTTTAAAAACCAGCACCTTGTACTTTGCACAGAAACAAACTTAGCTCAGAAACAAACCTCGTACAGTAACAAACTTAGAATTCAGTGAAGTTCTTTTAACATATTGGGTTTAGTATGGTGGTTAAATAATTTGGCTTCCAGAAACTAGGCCAGCTGAAGCTTCCAATTTAGACTGCGAAAGAACAATCAGGCACCCATCAAAATATTATAGTTTGTCACTCTCCTCTTAACAGAGACATATATCTTGGCACAGCTTACATGACAGTCTTAGAAACAAGTCCAGATATGAGAAGTTTCCAGATTAACACATGTCTGGCAAACATTTTGACTCATTCGCAGAATGTCATGGAAGGTCCAAAGAACATCCTCAACTTGTAACCCTCCCATATCTCCCCACCAGTTCTTCCATCTTTTTCCTTTCCAATTCCACCAAAACAAAACAAAAAGAGAGAGAGAGAAAAGAAAAGGAAAGAAAGGAAAGGAAAGGAAAGCCAAAGAAGAAAACACATAATTAATTAATGTGTTTTGACTGATAGCATTAAGCACTTCCATTTAGAAGCACCCATATTTTTTTTAACAGTTGTTCCTTTCCCAGACCAAGAGGGATAGGCCGTGTGGAAGGTGTAAGAAGCTGCATAAAATTGTCAGAGAAGATTATGATTAACCCTTTCCTCTATTTTGCTGGAAGTTGCAAGGAAAGGCACATGAGCATGGTTAACACCAGCCATCATCTACCCAGGAGGTTCATGCTCTCTCTCAAAAAGTACCATTTTCTGTGTAAGAGATAGAATACAAAACATCACTTTACTCCAAGCTATGAATTTCATCTGCCTGAGGATGGGGGCAAGAAGAGATCCAAGCCCATCCTGAAATGATGATTGACACTCTCCAACCCGCCCCCCCCGCCCACATTCCCTGCAGCTTTTATTAATAGCCAGATGACAAGCAAGCCCCAACCCATCCGTGAATGGAATTAGCAAATGTTTTTGCAATTAAAGCTGCAAACATTTGCGTAGGACCCCTGGAACAATGAATTCCTCTGTTGGCAAATGAATAGGATCCAGTATCAACTCTGCCTACCAGGCCAAGAATGACATTCCTGATTCCCTCCTCTTCCAACAAGGTGGCGGAGATGTTTGGATTATGGGGTGATTTGGAAGGAAGCCAAGACCCCTTATTTCAGTAGGAGGGAGGGCTTTTTTCATATTCTCCAAAGGTGATGAAAAAGAAAGAAAACAAGCCACTGGGAAAACACACACATATTCACACATCCTTCTTAAAGCAAGCATGAGGTGTGATGGATGCATATACTAAACTTCCTATAGACAGATAAAGCGTTTTCCCCGTGCCGATTCTAAAGGGACCCCCCCCCCCCCCGCTTCCCACAAATACACACGAGAGCGAGACGATGGCATCGCGCCCCTTCTTTCCTCAACAGTTCAGACGCACGTTTGTACCTCGGACTGCGGACAAACCTGGTCCTGGGACTCCACCGACTGCCGGCCAGGACTCCATCCAACATATGGCAGGACCTTCAGTTTTAAAGCGCAGCAGCTCGTTAAAACTTAAGGTCTTTAAGGAAAAGAGCTGACTCCAGGATCAGAAGACACGTCTGGAAGTCCTGTAGTATTTCTAAAGCTCTTTCTTGCTATTCCGAGAAAGCTGCGAGTCCCACAAACACACAACCGCACCCACCCCGCATGCCCGTATCTCAGAATATCTTCGCAATATTGCACAGATCATAACGTCCACCAAGGGGAGCTAGCCTTTTTACAAGAAGGCGAAAACTTTCCCTTCTCTACCTCCCTGCTAGGAATCAATTGATGCTGGGAATCAATTTCGCTTCCCCTTTCCTCCAAACCGCCCCCACCACTCCTCCCCCCCCCAAAAAAAAACCCCAATCCAGGCACTGATGAATTCCAGCGACACAAGACATCAATCGCCTCCATTGTCCCAGGAACTTAACTGGCAACAGGATGGGTACAAAGCCCCCTTCGCACGCAGCCGGCCCCCCCCGCCTCCGCGGATTTCTCACTCTTGCCCGCCGAAAAGCAGGATGCGAGGGGGGGGTGGCATGGAAGGCATGACGGCTCCCCCCGGGAACAAAGCAAACCCGGTGCCTGTGCGCCCTGCGCCCAAGCCAAGGCGGCCACCTGTGCCTCCGCGCAGCCACGCAGATCCGCAGAGCCCGGATCGCGCCCACCCGGAGCCGACGACGCTTACCGAGCGTGGCAAAGAGGAGCAGCGCAAGCGGCGCCCGCCGCCCGAGCGCCATGATGCGCATCACGGAGCCGTCCGCCCGCCCGGGCCGGAGTTTGCGCATTCCCGTCTGGCCAAGTCCCAGCGCTCGGTGGGAGGAGAGAAGAGGAGGGAGGGAGGGAGGAAAGGAGGAAAGGAGGGAGAGATGCCGCTGTGGCAGGACTCTGCAGCCCGGGTAACGGTTGCTAAGAGGCCAGGGATGCTGGCGCTCCGTTGCCTTGGCAACCGCAGCCACACGAAGATGCTGGAACCTATCGGAGAGGATGAAAGGCGGGGTGGACCACTGGCCCGCAGAAATGCCCGTTTCGGGGAGTCGAAGGAAGTCCAGGCAGGCACAATGAAGTCCATGTGGAAACAGTAGGCATCTTCTAAGCGATGCTGTGCCAGGCCACCAGAAAAAGCACGTTGAGGCCCAAGAGCTTAGGGAAAGTGGCATATGTGAGCAGTGTGGCAGAAAATGAAAGTTTATGCTTAGCTTTTCTGATTACTTTGATTCCACTTTTTCAAACTATTCCAAAGCACCTTTTGCGAAATAAAAGCTAAAATGCATGTAGCAAAACAGAATCAGAACTGATAAATAAATAACCTTAATTATCCAAGTTTCAAAACCAAGCATCTTTTTAGTGAGGGTGGTTGGGTGGTAGAACTTTAATCAAGCAGTAATCAAACGTCAAAGTCAGCAAAAGGTTTGCTATCAAGTGCAGGCATCATACACAACATATAAAATACATCAAGGTTTAGTCTATGTGTTTTGGGGAGAATGGAAAACACATACAAATCCTATTCCAATTGGCCATGCGTGATGTGACCGTAAGGAGCAGGACTCATCTGAAACCTATTTCTCTAAGCCACGGATTAGCCTGGTGCTGTGAGAAGCAGAGCAGAGAATGTCTTTGAACGTATGCAAAGTGCTATTCCATTTGTCTCACCAGCACACAAGGAAAAATGCTAATCCCCATGCATCTGAGTTTAAGGAATTCAAGTAAGTAGGATTTGATTTTTAAAGTGAGATATCCTTATGGACTCCAGTTCCATATCTTGCTTTAGACATCGGATGCTGCTTTCCAAAGGAGCTGACTTTATGCATCTGCAAGTGAGAAGGATCTTGGAATTGTTGGAGATCACAAGCTGAATATGAGCCAACCATGCGAAGTGGCTGCAAAAAGGGGAAATGCTATTTTAGGCTCCATTAATAATATTACTTCCAAATCATGTGAAATATTAGTTCCCTCTTGCTCAGCTCTGGTTGGGCCTCATCTGGTGTACTGTGTCCAGTTCTGGGTGCCGCCATTTAAGAAAGATGCCGATAGGCTAGAAAGCATCCAGAGGAGGGCGAAAAGGATGTTCCAGAAACTGGAAACAAAGCCCTGTGAGGAGAGATTGAAAGAACTGGGCATGTTTTGCCTTGAGAAGAGAAGGCTGAGGGGAGAGATGATGGCACTATGCAAGTATTTGAAAGGCTGTTACAAAGGAGGACGGGATCTCTTCTCAGTCATCCCAGACGGCAGGACAGGGAACAATGAGCTCAAGTGACAGGAAGCCAGATTCCAGCTAGATATCAGAGGAAACTTCCTGACTGTTAGAGCCATACAACAATGGGACCAGTGACCTAGGGAGGTTTGTTTATTTATTTATTTATTTATTTGGACAACTTGTATGCCGCCCCATTCACGTAACCCTCGGGGTGGCTTCCAAAACATAAATAAATATATTTCTATACAAAATACATAAAATACTGGAGACATCCTGCCCACAGATCTAAAATCAAGAAATAAAATCACAGTTAAAATAGCTTTTAAATAAAAAGGTCTTGGCCTAGCGCCGAAAAACAAATAACGACAGCACCAGGTGGACCTCTCTGGGGAGCGCATTCCATAGGTGGGGCGCCACCACAGAGGAGGCCCTCCTCCGGGTACTCACCCTCCTAATATCCTTCACGGAGGGCTCCCGGAGAAGGGTCTCTGCTGCTGATCTCAAGGGGCCGGAGGGCACATATGGACGCAGGCACTCCTTTAGGTTGTGGCTCTCTCACCAGAGGCATTCAAGATGTAACTGGACAGCCGTCTGAGAGGGATGCTTTAACTTGGAGTCCTGCACTGAGCAGGGGGTTGGACCTGATGGCCTTCTGGCCCATTCCAGCTCACCAAATCTGATTCTATGATCAGTCCAACCCATACTGGGTGGGAATTATGGTAGTAGTCCAACATATCTGGAAGGTACTAGTTGGGCAAGACAGCTCTATGATTTTATTTATTTTTTAAAACATTTTTATGCTGCCCCATCGCAACAAAGCCTCGGGATGGCTCACAACATAACAACAATACAAAAATTTCATTAAAACCCTCCCAGTGCATCTCAGCTAAAAACTTTAAAATTCAATAAATAATTTAACAGTTAAAATAAGTTTTAAATAAAAAGGTCTTGGCCTGGCACCGAAAAACAAATAACGATGGCGCCAGGCGGACCTCTCTGGGGAGCGCATTCCATAAATGGGGCACCACCACAGAGAAGGCCCTCCTCCAGGTACTCACCCTCCCAATCTCATTCACGGAGGGCTCCCGGAGGAGGGCCTCTGCCGCTGATCTCAAGGGGCGGGAGGGCATATATGGGCGTAGGCGTTCTGTCAGGTATCCATATTTTACATAGGTGAAACAGTGTAGGAACTGCAAACAAGTATAGACAATCGCTTGACATACATTTCCATCCTGCCGTTTTTCCTCTTGCAAGAATGCAAGATGGCTTTCATGGTACTCCTCTTCTCTGTCTTATCCTCACAACAGCCCTAGAGGCAGGTTGGCTGAGAGACAGTGCCAAGCCCAAAGTTACCCAATGAGCTTCAACGCTGAGAGTCAGAATCCCAGTCCAACAGTCGAAACCAGTGGTTTTCCACCTTTCCACAGCCAGGGACTGGTGAAAACAGGGAAACTGCCTCGGGGACCACCGAGGCAGCAATGAAAAGCACCATACATATACATTATTCTATGTATTACCGTATTTTTTGCTCTATAAGACTCACTTTTCCCCCCCTCAAAAGTAAGGGGAAATGTCTGTGCGTCTTATAGAGCGAATGTGTGTGTGCAGTAAGTCTGTCAGATGTGCAGCCCATGGGGAAGTGATGGGGAATGTGCCTGTGATTATGTATGTGCCCATTTGATTCAGAATATTTTTTTTCTTGTTTTCCTCCTCTAAAAACTAGGTGCGTCTTATGGTCAGGTGCGTCTTAATAGAGCGAAAAATACGGTAGTTTGCAAACACAATGCCAAAACGAAACAAAATCTCTGAAACAACCAGAAACCGAGCAACACAAAATGCCAACAAAAGAGCAAAATACTAAAATCGGTGCGGTCTGGCTCCCAGCCGGCTCCCACTGAGCCGTCTCTCCCCTCCCTGCCCCCCCCAGCAGCACTGGTGCACCCCCCATGAACACGATGCCAACTGAGGAAGAGGTGGTGGGGCACAGCCAGCCCCTGCACTGGTCTGCAGTGAGTAGAATGCAGCCCCTCCATGGACTGGAAGGGAGTCTCCCATGGACCAGATGAAAACCTCTGCTCTGAACTGCTACACCACAGCGGCCATAGGAGGATTTGACAGGCTTCACGAAAAAGGTGGGTTTCAGGGAGGCAAACCCATTAAACACAGGTTTTAAAATGCAGCTCCAAATATGAGGGGCAATCAGGAAGAATGCCTGGGTCATTTGAGGAAGATAACCTTGGAGCAGTGGAGGTGGATGGGCAAAGATCATAGGTGGTAACATGTATATTTATTTTATTTATTTATTTTTTGATTTACTGTATTTTTCACTCTATAAGATGCGCCTGACCATAAGACACACCTAGTTTTTAGAGGAGGAAAACAAGAAAAAAAATATTCTGAATCAAATGGGCACATCATCACAGGCACATTCCCCATCACTTCCCCATGGGCTGCACATCAGACAGACTTACTGCACACACATATTCGCTCTATAAGACGCACAGACATTTCCCCTTACTTTTGAGGGGGGAAAAAGTGAGTCTTATAGAGCAAAATATACGGTATATCCTGCCTTTTTCCTACAAAGGGCTCAAGGCAGCTTACATCATTCTCCTCCTCCATCTTATCCCCACAATAACAACCCTGTGAGGTAGGCTGGGCTGAGAGTCTGTGACTGGCCCCAAGTCACCCAGTGGGCTCCATAGCTGAGTGGGGACTCGAACCCGGATCACCTGTGTCCCAGTCCTGCACTCTTAACCACTACGCCACACTGGTACATATAGTAAAAAAGAATGCGTCAGTCCATCTATCAGCACAGTAACGCCAAGATTAAAAACTAAACACTGGGAAAGCGGCACACCCCCCCTAAGAGTGCATCGGTTAGCTATTTTATTTTAAAAACTCATTAATATGTCAATACCAGGGTGCACTGCAATTCTATTTGCAAAATGAACGTAATGTGTGGGAGATTAGTACGACCGAATCCATTAATGCAATTATGCAAAAGATAGGCATCTCTCCTCACTATGATATCTTGGACATGAAAATCAAGGCCAAGTTCAGAGAATACCAGAAGAAAACTCGAGGTTAATTCAGTCAACCTTCTCTAAATGCTTGCTTTCAGAGATGCTTGCTTTCAAAAAGCTCTTTACAACAGCAGGTCTGGTTTCCCTAACATTTCTTCTGTATACATTGCAGCCAGATGAGTTACCACCCAACCTCTGCCTGCCACTTGCCACAGCTGAGCTTAAGACAGCGGTTGGGTTCGCATGACACGCCAAGCCAACAATGGCCTAGCGCGTGGTCTGAGGCCGGGGCGGTGTTGCTGGGATCGCTTCAGCTTGCCGACACCCTGCTGATAAGCTGTGGCTTCCTCCCAGGCTTACTTGATCTTCGTCTGCTTTCCATGTCATGCATGGAAGGAGGACCAAGGAGGGAATAGAAGCCTCAGCACCTCCTGCTCAGGCCACCTGTTTCTTGGGGGGAATGGGGGTCTCAGATTATTTTAAACCCAGGGTGGCTATCCCGCACCCCCCCCCCAGCTTAGTGTGTTGCAAACCCACACAGCATGCGACTCACTGTCTGCCTGCCTTTGCTTGCATATTCACTTGCAAGCTATTACCTTCATTCACGCTTATCTGCATAATAAAGTATCCGAGGTAGCTGAACAAAGCTGCCGGACCAAAAATGTGCTGATTCTGACATGGCTGCTTTAGCAGTTGTCTAAAACACCCCCCACATAGTGAGGTATCAGGTCTCAAAGTGGCCTTTTCCACGTAAGTGCACCGCTATTTTTGAGTTATGCAAATGCTCAGCCTTTTAATCCGCACCTGTGCTGAGGAGCAACTTGAAATGTAGAATGAGACAGGCAAACCCTTTTGTGATAAGCATTATACACGGGACCACAACGGTCTCACTTCTGTCCTGATGCCAAAGCATTGCAGTGTGAAACACTGATTTTCACACACAAATGGAGCTTCCATTTCATTAATCTGATACAAATCACTGGATTAAAATATGAGCAAAGAGCCAGCCTCTGCCAGGAAAACTCTATAGGGATTGGGAGCTGACATGCATCAGCTCTTTCTGTTATGCTGTTTCTTTTGGGTGGGTATTAAGGACCAGATTAGACTTGGCCAGACCAGGGCAAGCTCGAAGCTACTTTTTTGCTAGAATCCTGAGGTACTGACTAAAGCCAGGTGTAACAAAGTGGTTTTGGAGCAGGAGTGTGAACATATTCTTAGAATTAAGGAACTGGGAGCCTTCCAGGGCTTTGTACAAGAACTGAACACATCCTCAGAACTGAACTCATGCTCACAAAATTCCACTTGTGGCTTTTAGCTCACCAAGCCTCCTTCCATCTCTATGGCCTAATTAAAGTTGCCTTTGAACTTTTTAAATTTACTGAAAAGAAAGAAAGGAAGAGAGAGAGGGAGAGAGAGACAAAAAGTAGTCAGATTTCTACTCTAAACAATCCTAGTAGAGGTATCTGGCCATTCTCTCCCAAAATAAACAACCTTTGTATTTCCTCCCTGCCCAGAGAGTTCCTCCCCTCCCAGAACTTTCTCCTTCATTCCTTTTCTTTGTGCTGTTATTCCTGGCGTTCCTGAGAGCTAAAGAAACATTTTTGTTTCTTCCAAAATGTATCCCCAAGGACAGCCAAGGGTCTCCTATGATCCGAACACTGGCTTGCACTCAAAAGGTGGGCCTTCTTTTACAAAAGCACAATTGCAATGCAATAGTTGACTTCATAACAAGCCCTTGAAATGTCGATGAACTCAGTCTTCCTTGTCGTTTGCTAATTGGCAGCATCAAATTCAAGATGGGTAGTATCATTCCTACCGGACACAAGTCCAAAGTCATGGATTCTTTGACTATAAATGAGGCAAATTCAAGTCAGCTGTGACTGGGTAAGCGTGGACAGAATTTATACAAGCTCCAATTCTTCCTCATACTGTTTGTGGGATGCAAGATTATTTTGTTTTAGACATTCTACTAGAGTCGTAGACTGTCTCAGGATTCTCCCTTGGCCAAGCAGTGATTAAGAGCATGGGACTGGGACTCAGGTGATCTGGGTTCTATCGGAAGCATGTGCAAGGCCTGTCCAACCATGAGGAAAATTTGGCAGTTGCCGGGGTTGCCAAATTGCCAAGAGATCCTGCTTTGGCCATGTAAATGTCTTAAGGAAAAAACCTACTGCCCTTCCCCAATTGGGCTGCATTCTTACTCCTCTTAGTCCCAGACTCTTAATTCCCAAAATAAGGACTGCAATGGATTTCACAGATGAGGCATCATCATGAGAAACGGCTTCCCTGGAAAGCTTGAAATCCAATCCAAGACTAAGATTCCTAGGAAAAGGAACCTTGCCGGTATGGCTGCAAACTCTCTCTAAATTCAGCTTGCCCACTGACACGGGTCCTTGCCTAGCATATAATCTCAAGGCCAAGCTATCCCCAGGAGGATACCTGGCTGGTCTGACTGAAAAGCTGTTCTCTGCTCTCCAATCCCAAAAACGAGGAGCTGTGGCGCCGTAGCAGAAAATGCTCTCAGGTGAGCCATCCCTGTGAAGAGATGCTTCTTTCAACGGAGTGATAAACCTGCTCCGAAGAAGAGCCATCTCCTTGAAAAAGGCATTTCCCTGGAATGTTTGCAAAGATTTACAAGGAGAGCTGTATTCATTAAAAGGATGCTTGCCTGGTGTGCATATAAAACCGCTCCTAAAAAGAGCCATGCCCATAAACTGGAAGTTTGCTGGGCATAACTGCACATAATCTAAAAGACGAGCCCTCCCTAAGAAGCGCTGGCTTACTTGGAATGAATCAAACCCAGCACTAAGTTGTGGCATCACTGAACAGAGGAACCTTCCTTATTGTAAAGATTTATATCCTGCCTCTCTCCCCACCCCCCCACCTCCCACTTCTTAAGAGCTCAAAGCACCTCACAGCCTTCTCCTCTTGCTGCTGGCAATCTTATCCCCACAACAACAACCCTGTGAGGTAGGCTGGGCTGAGAATCTGACTGGCCCAAAGTCACCCGGTTGGCTCCATGGCTGAGCAGGGACTAGAACCCAGATCACCTGAGTCTCAGTCCCATGCTCTTAATCACTGCTTGGCCAAGGGAGAATCCTGAGACAGTCTAGGATTCTAGTAGAATGTCTAAAACAAAATAATCTTGCATCCCACAAACAGTATGAGGAAGAATTGGAGCTTGTATAAATTCTGTCCATGCTTACCCAGTCACAGCTGACTTGAATTTGCCTCATTTATAGTCCATGAATCCATGGCTTTGGACTTGTGTCCAGTACTGAATGAAACACAAGACACAGCTTCACATCAGAAAACTGGGTCTTGACCCCACTTTGGACTTAAGATTAAGATTCATTACTGGGGGCATGTTTGTTTATTAACTAATTATAACATGGAACTAATTTTAAATAAGAATGGCTATGCCAATGGGAAAATAATAATTCAAATTAAATTGCTATTTAAAATGTAGGTACGGTGCTCTGGTCAGAACAACTCACACTGCAATTAGGGAAAAGAGCGTCTTTTTTGCAGGAGTAATTCAATTCAGAATTGCAGGAGTATTTTTCAAGAATGATGAGTGTATTTCCAAAATATGCATGCAGAACTGAATGCTGGGGAGAAGCTTATGATTAATTATCTGAAATTAAGGAGTTTTCCTTGGAAGGGCTTCATATGTGCAAGGGCTCATCAACAAAAAGGATACAAAAGGAAGAATCCCTCTTAATTTAAGAAACAGTTTTAACAGTTGTATTATTTTCCATAATTCCACACATTTCATCCTGCAATGTTCACTGTATAGATTGAAAAATGGCTAGTTCAGGATGCACATCACCACCGCTACCAGCAACTATCAATGTCTCCCTCAAAAGGTCTTTTAGGAACTTTTGCAATGTTGGTGTAAATCCCAGAGCCCAAGGCTGTTATCTGAAAGTCAGTGTCTAGCACCTGAATCTTGGGACCCCCCTCTTGCTCTGCCGCTCATGCTCTAGGAAGAGAGCCTAGAATTGTCACTTAAGCAACAGTCCGTGTCTGCTAGCCCCCTAGTGCCCCCTTGTGGCTATGCCACAACATGTCACTCACTTGGAGTTCAGCATCTTCAGTTCAAATGCAGTAAACAGTTATTTTCCCTGTTCCTTTTCTCATGCAAAGTGAGGATGGTAAGAATAAACTTTTACCGACATGCCTATCCTTTATGATTTGGACCAAGAGACTAATTTTCTCCTAAGAGTAGATCCTAATCTATTCCTCTTAAAAATGCTTTTAAAAATATCTAATTTGCAATTCACTAGGATCTGGATGGCAAAGGATGGGACGGCAGAGGATGAGGTGGCTGGATGGAGTCACTGAGGCAGTTGGTGCGAGCTTAAGCGGACTCCGGGAGATGGTGGAGGACAGGAAGGCCTGGAGGAATGTTGTCCATGGGGTCACGATGGGTCGGACACAACAAGAACAGGATATGGAAGCTTTGATGGTGATTCTCCATCCTCACCCCTGCCCCACTTGCCTGATTCAAGAGGGCTGGCTGTCCTTTCCCGACCTGATGCTTTGCAGGCTGCTGGACTACAGTTCCCCTCATCCTCAGCCTGCATGGAAAGCCAACACGATGACTGAACATGAGGAGAGCTGTGGTTCAACATATCCAGCACCCCCCCCCGCCCCAGATTGTTCTAGATGCAGAAGTGTGCTTAAAACCAGATGCTCTTCTGGCAGCCTAAGACACAGATGCGGCTGGGTTGTGACCATGGGAATGTTGCCCAGATCTTAATGGGCAGGTAGATATATATGGGAGAAGATGGTTCTTTAGGCAGCCAGGTCCTAAGCTGTTTAGGCTTTATATGTCAAAACAAGTGCTTTAAATTTGGCCTGAGCTACAACTGGCAACCAGTGCCATTTGTCTAAACGGCTAATGTTGGTGTCCTCATCAACATAGTGCTGACTCTCAGGGCAGTTTCTCAACTGCCTTATTTATTTATTATTATATTTATATGCCACCAAGAAGTCTGAAGGGCTCTCTAGGTGGCATACAACAATCAAAAAACACTCCAATTTTTAATTTACAAAATACAAAATTTGATATGTCACTAAATTATCAATTAAAATACACATAACAGTAATAAAATGTTTGCAGAACTACTTCGTCTTCTTCGTCTTCAGAAAGCTGAATAAAAAGAAAATCTGCACATTCCATTTATTTCTTAGAAAGTGCAAAATCCATCTGGTGGTTAAAATGAAGGGTCACATTGAGACCTGATCTGGTATTTGACTTGCCCAAAATGTGTGCATGAGGACAAGCTGCAACACTGGATTCACATGAAGTTAGTGAAAAATGTTGATTTACAACCATCTTCAGCCAGGTTGTTTTACCTTAGTTTACATTTCAGAATCACCAGGTTGCTCATATCCTGACAAGCTGCTTACTCTGTGCTCGTATGTGCATTTTTTAGCTAGTTGGAATCGTAGAATTTCCCCTTTCCCACTTATAGATCATCAGATGAAAAGCGTCCTTTTGATCTTGTGTATTATTTACAAATAGGACTTTTCCAGGTATCTGTGGCATCATAAAATATTTGAAATGAAAAAGTAGTTTTAAAATAGCTTCTTTCACATTACCTATCAGTTCATACTGTGTCTTAAACGTTCTCAGGCATGAAGAGCTAGGGAGAAATTCAAATATTACTGGGTTTCTATGAATCCGACCTAGCTGAGGATGATGAGGTCTGTGGTTCAACACACATGGAGGCCCTTAGGATGGGAAAGGCTGCTGAAAGCAATGTATGGATGAGGCTGGACAAGGTCTGTGCAGATGGACTGGCTTTGCTGTCCACTGGAGAAGTTCCTGTGCGTTCCACCACCAGGGGGCGAGCCTCCCTCCCAGCAAGTCTGGCCAACCTCGAGTTGCTGAACTCTTGCATGCAAACCTTTAATTAAGCATCTCCTTGAATTAACTTCAGTGCGTTTTAAGTCAAACCTTTGGAATTTTGAGAAAAGTAGTTCCCTGGAGGTGAGCTGCCGGAAACAAGGAAGGTATGGTTGGCTAAGGAGACAGACACCATAAACAGCTCTCTGGAGCTGCTAAGAAGATTGTTGAATTATTCTGAAGAGCAATAAAAGTTGTGGATAGACCAGTGCCTTTGTGGGAGATTCTCAGTGCTAAGCAGAAATCTAAGCAGCTATTTGAACAGGGTAGAAGGCTCCTTCTGGAGGCATGAGAAGGGAAGTACCACTCACCTAAACTTCATAGCAAGCCGGACCATAAGGAAGGCTGAGTGCCGAAGGATTGAGGCCTTTGAATTGTGGTGCTGGAGAAGATTCCTGCGAGTCCCTTGGACTGCAAGGAGCTCAAACCTGTCAGTCTTAGAGGAGATCAACCCTGACTGCTGTTTAGAAGGCCAGATAGTGAAGATGAAACTCAAAACCTTTGGCCACCTAATGAGAAGGAGAGACTCCCTGGAGAAGAGCCTGATGCTGGGAACAATTGATGGCAAAAGAAGGAAGGGACAGCAGAGGATGAGGTGGATGGATGGGGTCACTGAAGCAGCTGGTGTGAGCTTAGGTGGACTCTGGGAGATGGTGGAGGACAGGAGAGCCTGGAAGAATGTTGTCCATGGAGTCGCAATGGGTCGGACACGACTTCACAACTAGCATAGCATAAAACTTCACAGCAATGTTTCCCCATCATTCTGTGTACTGTAGTGTAGGAAGCCTGGCCAAATCAGAAACTCTTCTGCAGTTGAGCAGTCTGACATTTTCCAGAAGAAGAGGTGCTCTTCCTGTGTCCCTGAAATGCCTTTCTCCATGCAGTCTTGAAGAGGTTGGCTGCTGCAACGTCATGAAGTGAAGACATCAGCGCTTCCATCCTTCTCCAGGCCTGGTTCAAGCAAGAGCCTTTGTGAAATGGCTCCCTTTGTACAGGAGCCTCTGTCTGCCTGCAGGAGCAGTCCTTTCAGGCAGTTGCTGCAGGCATTCATGCTGCCCTTTCAGGCCTCTCAGAAGCCGCCATCAATAGCTCATTGTCCCTGGCTGCCTCCAGCTGGTTCAAGCGTTGGAAAGGAGAGAAAAGACAGTTGCAACAAGAGGAAGCATCTGCACACACAGGACTCCTGTGCAAACCAGTGGTCAGTGGCACACACGCCAGGTTCTTACCATCCAGGGCCTTGTGGGGGCCATGGCTCACCGGCTGCTTTGTGAATGCAGAAGGTCCCACTTCAGCTGCCAACATCTGCAGTGTCAGAACCGGGTAGCTGAGAAAGACACCCGCTAAGCTGTGGGAGAGATGCTGCCATTGCGTTCTTACATAATTTGGGGGTGGGGCGAGCCGAAGGAAACAGACAACCAAGAACACATCAGCGAGTCCCCCCCCCCCATGCCACTCTCTTCCTGTAAACGTGCAAGCAAATTACCCTCTTGATAAGTGCGCTGGGTGGTGTCCATCATCCCTCCACCAGCCTCCAAAGCGATGCTTTAACTGACGGCTTCATTCAGTTAATTACAGCATCTCTTTCTCCGTCTGTCAGATCCTGTTCCCCGTTTCCGTATCATCATGGCATCGCCAAGCCCACAAGAGTGGCTGCCTGGGGTCCAAAGCGGGAGTCCTCCTCCACCCATTAAAAGCTTATCTCCCCCTCTTCCTCTCTCTCTCAATATGGGGCCTCCTGGCTTTCTTCCCACCCTGCCCCAGCTGCTTTTGTGACCTCTGCATTTTGCAGATTGACAGCTGCAGTTTGTCGGTTCATAAGTTTCAGTCTTATGAACCGACAACTCAAATCCATGGTCAACTGGATGCTTTTCAGCCTTGAGAGGAGGAGACTCAGAGGGGATCCATTAGCGACAAACAGGTACGTGAGGGGGAGCCATGCAGAGGTGGGTCATGGCCTTTTCCCCCTGCAGTGGAGCTCAGGATGGAGCAAAGGTCAGGGAACCAAGACTTAGGGTGGATGCCAGGAAGTGCTTCCTGATGGTTAGGACCCCTGGGGCATGGAATGGGCTTCCACGGGAGGTGGTTGAAGCTCCATCAGTGAGGGTGTTCAAGGATAGGCTGGGCAAATATTCCACTTCCATGGTTGTTACACCTTTTAAAATTGTATTAAACTGCCACCCTATGACCAAAGCTCTCTGGCGATCATTTATAGATGTGGCATAAACACCTGTACTCTGTGGCCCTCAGGAGGCGTATTCTGCACATCACTGGTTTTGCAGTTTCGACCATTTTGCATAATTTATACTGGCTTTGCTAGCTAGGAGAAGGGCCAGTATATTGAAATTCCTCTTACAACCAAGGGGCATCAGTGAGTGGCACGCCCCAGCCACTTGGTGCCAGGTCAGAACTGTGCCAGGTCAGAACTGTGCCTGTTTCTCAGAAGAGCAGAGCCGGCAGAAAGCCCCTGCTCCTGCTGCAGTCGGCTCCCTCCCTGGCCCCATTCTTGTTAGATGCAGAATGCAGTGGCTGAGTTTCTCCCCATCCTACTGTTCCAGCATGAGATGGAGCGCAAAAGGGCAACGGGGTCACCTGTTGACTTCGGCCCATTTACGAATGTGCTAAAAGCAGCGGGAGCCCTGGCTGCAAACCTAAAGCCGGCATGACTGGCACTGAGAACGTGCTTGGCCATGGAATCTGTGTGGGCAGCATGCCAGAGACTGAACGATTACAAGCTGTGTTCTCACCCTCCAGAGCCGGCAGTGAATCTGCGCCATCCTTTGCCCCTGAAGAGAAGGGGAGCCACTGGTGCTCCCACCACCCTGGGGTGCCCCTTCCATCTGCAGCCTCCTGCTCCAAGAATTGCTTTGCAGCTTGGAGTCCTTGCCCCTGAATCACTCCCTTTATAGCAATGCCCTCATCTGTCACCTTGGCAGTGTGCTAATTAATGTGTGTATTATTAATAACAACACTTAGCATCAGCTGCCCCGCATCCAAAAGGCTCTGCAATCTGATGCCCTTGTCCACACACCACAAGCCCATGGGACAGGAGAACTGGAAATATCACTAGGAATCTGAACTGAATTGAAAATTGTCCATACCCACTTCTTGTACAGATGGGACAGCCACACTGCAGGATTGGAACTGTCTGTGTTTCCTGTCTTGGATTCTACTTCTAGTGGAAAGCCAGGACATAAATATTTTAAAGATGTAAAAATAAACTGTGAAAGATCCAAGTGCCCACATCTGACTCCATGCCAAGCCGCTCACAGCAGCCCTTCTGGAACTGGTGACCTGGGTGAAGTCAGGCAGGGAGTGCATCCTGTTGCAACAAAGAAGATATTGAGGAGCAGGCACTCCAGCAATGGAAGCACGCTTGCCTCAAGGGGCCAGCGGTGGCCAGGGGACACACCTTGAACCTATAAAGCAGCCTTCCCCAACCCGAACTGTGGTTCTGCAGCTGCAGCATCTCTCACCTAGCATGGTACGTGGGGCAGTTGGCTCCTCCTGTCTAACGGCAGGGCTGGCCCCAGGATGTCTACCTTTGACCAGGCAAGCCCACGAATTGAATGCTTGGACTTTGATCCTTACTGAATCACATGGTAAGATCAACATAATATAAGGGAGGAACCCTTCCACTGGTGAACTGGTTTATCTCCACAACATCAGCTCAACATCCCTGTGGCCATCTCTCCCCTGGTTCCCATAGCAATCATGGAATATGGGGCTCTAGTATTTAATGATTTAATGATCCCTTCCCAATATCCCAGTTGGCGATGAAACTTATGCTGGAGAGTGAATGAGCCACTAGGGGGAGCCCATGTTTATTGGTTAGCAAAGCAGAGGGTGCTTGTCTACATGCATATCAGAACACACTGGCTTCCATTGCGATAGACCAGTTGCTTAAGTTTCTCAGCTCCTCCTCTGGCCTGAAGTACTATGATGAAAAGCCAACTGGACCAGAAACCACACCAAAGCCACTCTCCCCCCTGCTCAACAACCTCAAGAAGATGACATCTTAGACTTCTTCTTATTGGTATACAGAGAAAGTAAGGGAGATTAGAAACTTAACCTGCTTAATTTCTGTCTGTCAGGCTGTTATGAAGAGCACAAGGGCAGGACTGGGAAAACAGTTTGCAAACTGATAAGCATCCATAGGTTAATTCCTAATTAAGAGACGCAACTGAGCGCAAGCTTGCCTAGAAGCCCCATGTGAGTATCAATGTGTGAGATGACCCCCAAAACAAGAGGCTTAATACACAAGGCTGGTTGAGTTATTTTGGTACCTGAGGAATAAAGCCCTGTAATCCAACTCTCCTACTCTCTGGCAGTAAAAAAAATACAGTGATTGCAAATTTAATAACCATTTGCTGGTCTTTCATGTCACCCAAAATTAGCATCCTGGGGCAGCTGCATCTTGCCGCCGAACGCAGGGAAGCAGAATCGTGTGCTTGGGCCTCAAACTGGCCCTTCGAAGCTCCCCAGAACCCCCATGAAATTCCTCCTCCCTGAATCCCAAAGGATTCGCTCCTTTCCCAGCTTTTGCACAGGCAGTCCTCCCCTGCCCCTTCGCTTTCAGGGATGAAATGCTTGTCCTACTTTTTAGTCACCAGCAGTAAGAGCTTTTAGCTACAATTTGCTGGCAATTTTGCCCCTCCCGCCTTTGCCTCCAGCAGTACCCACGGCTGGGATGAGCCCTCCAGGCTTTGTCTAAACGGAGGTGGGCTTTCCAGCTGAAACCGGTTCAGCACCCCGGCTTGATGGCAGGACTGGCCCTGAGCCTGAAGCCCAGGGAAACACTGTGTGGATGCATCCCGAAACTGTTCACAGGGGCACCTGTGCCTGTGCTTCACCCCGCTTATTGCCTTTGCCCAGCTTCACAGCTTGGGAGCAAAAGCTGCTGCTCCGACAGAATTCATCTCATACAGGGCAGTGGTTTCCCCATCCCACCTTTTGTCCTGTGGGGTGGAGGTGGGTGGGGAAAGAGTCAACAGCAAGGCAGAGCTGTACCCTGGATCGGACCCTCGCAGCATGCCGAAGATGCTGCTGTGAACTGTGGTTCGTGGCCTTGCAGGTGCAGGCTGGCTGGCTGGCTGGATTCGATTGTGGAGGAGACCCTACTCTATTTCTCTCTTTTCTGCGGGCTTCGAACAGAGTCAGCGGTCTGTGATGTGCCTGCAACCCCCTCCCTTCTCTGCCTCTGACCACGTTTCGTAGGATGCTGTTGAGACACACTTCCCATGTAAAAGGTGCTCTGACATGGTTTGCAGTATTCCGCATCCTCCAGAACTAATTGATCACAGGGTGGCTGAGCTGCTGCTTTCTCCTTTGACATTCTTCTGGCTGAGTCTCTCCAAGTAGATCTGGGGAAGAAACCAGCCTGAAACTTCTGGAAAGCCACTACCGGTCAGTGCAAGTAATACTGAGCCAGATGGACTAATGGTTTGACTCCATGTGCTTTCTTCTCTTCTTTCCACAGGAGTTGTCCATCTGGCTTGGTACTATGTACAGCAAGAATGGTGAATGTGCAGACCTTGCAAAGCCACTGGCAGCAGTGGCTGGTGGGTCCATTATCAGGCTGAACCTGAAAGGAGCTATCCATGGACTAGGGTTCAGCACCAAGGACAGTTCCTTAAAAGACCAGACTAAAATCTGGAGCAGCTGCATACTGCCACTGCCATTACAAGCCATCAGCCGCCACTGAGCGTGGGAATACAGCCCCTCACCCTTGGTTATGCTAGTGAATGCTGATGGGATTTGTTGTGCCTACAGCTTCTCCTAGTGTCCCCAAGCTGTGTTGGAGCACAACTTTCATGACAGATAGTTGGCCGGTTGCTGGTTGTGGCTGACATGAGCTCTGCTCCAGCACATCTGAAAGGCATCAGATGGGGGAAGGCTGCTTTGACTGACATTAGCTTTCCAGGCTATTCTTTTCACCATCAGAACAGCCAAATGCTAAAACCTCCTCAACCTCTTGAACAATGGTGTGTCTAAGTCAGCTGACTGCTGGAAATGTAGCACTGCTAAGGCTACCCTTAATCATATGTTTTGGCGACGTTCAGTAATCACCTCTTTTGGGGAGAAAATTACAATGCTGATAAACTTCATATAGAAACAATCTTTAATATTTACAGATCCATACATTTTAAACAAATTATTTACCTGCTTTATGTAAATTAACATATGGTCAGCCCAAGTGGATTTTTCACACTTTTTGACTGCTAAGGAGCTGAAATTACAATACTGGAAGGATAAACACAGGTTATATGGAGGGGACTGAGGACTTCCAGTGCTTTCAACTTTTGAACAGATGGCATAAATGCCACTCCTGTGTAGATACATATGCAAATATTAGGAGTGAATTCATTGAAGTGCATATTTAATAGAACTATTCCAATCCATGTTCTCATTTAAAAAAAAAAATCCTTTGTCTTTTAATGGTTTCGTTTTGTTGAAATGCTCAGGAATACATAAATTGAAAGTGGGCAGCATTTAAAACAGATGTTAGTGTAATTTTACTCCTTGAGTCTCACTCTTCTACCACCACACTTACAGAACAGGCTCTGAATTGTGGTGTTGCTGATATTCCTAACACATTTAGTTTCCCGCTCCCCTTCCACCACTTAAGAGGGAGCCATATGGGTGTCTTGAGATTCCCCAGCTTCATCCTCACAACCGAGCCTCTGGGGTAAGTGATGTTGAGAGGAGAGCAACCAATCCAAGGCCAGGACTGATCAACTCTGAGGTCAGACGTGAATCCCATCCCTTTAATAGCAAATGTAGGACAGAGAATCTTCCATCAGTACAGCTGGTTTTGTCCCTTTACTGGCCTTTAAAAATCCACCACCTAATAGTGTTAGCTTGAGATACTTCGTGACTTGAGTAGAAAATCCAAATTCCCCCTCCCACTAAAAATATAAGAATACATGGAAAGTTTTCCAAAGTTAGTAGGGCACCCCATTAATGGGATTTCAGATGACAAGAAGGACACTTTAGGCTGAACTTCCAGAGGGTAGAGCAATCGGGCGGGGCACAGACTAACTTGGACAGCCTTGCTGGGGTGGGGTGGTTCCCACAGCAATAGGATGACTGCCTATCGGGTGATGTAACTGAGGAGTCCCTGCCAGAAGGCTGGATGAGGTGGCCCACGAGCTCTCGTCCAACGTGGGGATCCCAGCGCCCCCTTGCTGCTACTGCCTCTGGGTCAGCATCCAGTAGGTATAGCTATAACCCATGACTGAAAAAAATCAGCAATGCTGCACAACCTGCAGTGTCCTCCCTAGGATGAAGCCATCCCTGGGAGTTTGCTTTAAATCAGGCATGGCCAACCTCAGGCCAAGAGGCTAAGTTGCACCCTCTGGGGCCCCTTTCCTCAGCTGTAGCCCCTTTCTCCCAACCACCAATCCTTTGGTGGCTTCCTAGCTTCCGTGCATTTTCCCAGCTCCCATGAGGCTTAGCTATCGGGAGCGAGAGCTTTAAGCTACAAAGTGCTGGTAGTTTTATCTCTTCTGTTTTGGTATTTATTTTGGGCCCTGCCCCCTTTTGCTTTCATCCCATCCAGTATGGGAGCGTGGCCCCCAAGACCATCTCTGCAATTCAGTTCGGTCCTCAGGCTGAAGGAAGTTTCTTACCCTGACTTTGAATAATCTCAACGCAGAAGGAGCAACTGATTTCTACATATCTTTCTAAAGCAACTGAAAAAAATATTTGACCTTCTCTGGCTAAATGTGAGCCTAGGCCGCAGATCCTGCCTCTTCTCCCGCTGGCCCTGCTTAAAACATCATGGCTGACATTGATCTCCTTGACACATTAAAAATCCATCTTACAGCAGCCTCTTGCGATGGCAATTCTCTTTAGATACTGGAACTGATACACTCTTTTCTTTCATCCAAGAGCAGATCACGCTGCTCTCTGAAAAATTATCACCAGTCAGGTACGATAAGGCCAGACAGACAGTGATGAAGGAATGTGGTAGCTGCCCAGGAAATGTATTAACCCCCCGCCCCCCCAAGGAAAATGCAGTTGTGGGATAGGAAGTACAGCGAGACTGATGCAGTGGCTCAGGTTGGCTTGTCCCCACCACCCTCCAATTCTAGCTGTGTTCTTGTAAAGCTGTTGTAACTCTCTGGGAGCCATCTGTGATATGTTGTAGTGGAATGCCACCTGGGGATGGGAGGAAGGACCACAGTCTAGTGGTAGGATGTATGTTTTGCTTGAAGAACGTCCTAGTTTCAGTCTCTGCCAACACAGGGAAGGAACGAGCAAAGAGCAGATGGAGAAAACCAGTCAGTGTAAGTGTCCACAATCAAATGATCCTTTCTCATGGAGGAGGAACGGAAAGCTCTTGAGATGCATCATGAGAGTTTCAAAGAATGCCAGCAAAGTCCAAAGATCCAGGCAGCTGTGCTGATCCATACCAGCAAACCAGTTTGGAGCCCACCAGAACCCAGTGCCGGTGCTGGCCTTGGAGGGTACTTGAGCAGGGCCTCAACTTCCCTGGGCCTCTTCCCTCATGGAGTCCACCATTGTCCACCATTTTTAATGTTAGTTTTAATTGTTAATATTTGGAAATTTTAACATTATGTTTTAATCTTTTTGTTGTGAGCCGCCCCGAGGCTTGTGGCAAGGGGCGGCCTATAAATTTCCAAAAAATAAAATAAAAATAAATAAAAAATAAATTGTTCTCAGCTGCTCTTTCTTCACCTCATTCTCATCCTTGCTTGCTTGCCGGGCAGACAGCCAGTGAGCAAGTGGGCCATGCCATTGGCAGCTGATCCTTCTGGCTGCCGCCAGCATTGTCTGCCTGTGAGATGGGCAGGTGGGCAAGCAGGTTGCCACACTGAAGAGGAGGAGCAAGTCCAAGAGCTCGTGTCATCCCTTCCTGGCTCTTGGCAGGAGCCCCACCATCTACCCTCGATGCTGGCCCTCTCTGAGTATCTACACACTGTTTAAGGTGGCTGGTTCGAAGGTGGCCACCCTCTTTGTAAATAGCAGAAAACAGACTGTCCTGGCTAAATTGAGAGAATGGTTGCCTGCAGTGCTTTTTTTGTAAAAAAAAAAAAAAAAAAAGGGTGCCGAAACTCACCTCTTGGGGTCACACTTTTATTACATTAAAAAAGATTTTCAATTCACCAACTTTTTTTGAAATAAAGAACTTATTTACCTTTTGCACGTAGCCAGTCACTCTACACACACATAAACATAATGGTCGCCGCCGGCAGTAAGCACTCAGTGCACGACCACACAACCGACCCCAAGCCGAGCAGCATCCCAAGCTGAGCAGCGCCCTCACAATCAGCGCTGACACACAAGCAGCCCACAGGCACTATGTTAATGCTTTTTGCTGCCGACCTGCTACGCCCAACAGGGCAATTCACAATCACTTGGAAAAATCCGTCAAAAAAAGGTGCTGGAATGCCATTCCGGTGCGTTCTATGAGAAAAAAAGCCCTGGTTGCCTGTATACTTAACTTGAGACTGTGTAATGGTCCTGTGTCCAGGTAAATGATCTCCGCTCAATCCCACAGATTGCCAGAATGCTCCCCTCCTGAAAAGAAGGAAAGAAGGAAGGAAAGAAGGATTGCCTCTCTTTAAAAAAGGACTCACTGGCTTGCACCGTGTGTGCATATGCCCATTTGCATTAGAGATGCACATTCAGAAAATAATTGCTGTAAATTGAAGTACAACTCGCCATGGCAGGGAAGACGGTGACCAGGTGACCTGCGCCTCTTGCCCAGCCTGCTGACCAGATGCTAACTGTTGGCAGACAACTTCACGGATCCTGCTCATGTGTCTTCAGGTTAAGTGGGCTTTGAGCTGGGCTGCCCTTCAGGCAGAGGGTGCCTTCTAATACAAGCACGTTCTTGGACAAGCGCTTCCAACAGAAGACTCCCCTCTGCATGGGAGATACTTGGCCACCCAAGGCTCTGGTAGGAGGAACATAATTGTCTGGTGTGAATGTAACTAATTCTTGCCCATATTTCTGTGCTCTTCATGGTGATATAAATAGAGCTCGGCCCTGCGCCTTTTGTTGTGATGGGTTCCAAGCTGGCTTGTTATAAACAAGTCTTTGCATTTGCCAAGTTTCTGCCTCAGAATGAAGGACAGGTGGTAGAACTGGAGAATCGTGCCAGGCAAGATGGCCACTTCAAAAACAGCCATACTGCTAGGTGGAAAACATTTCTGTGTAAGAAATAGCTTGTAATCAGTGTGTAGCTCACGAGTACTGGTGTGTTATCCCTTTGCTGTGTGTATGTGCTGAGGGAAGTACCGTTGTTGCTAAAAGGAGAAACAGATTTCCATAAAAAATGCATGTGCTAATTTATATGTAGAGGTGCACGTTTAGAAATAATAACAATCATTTAAATGGAAATAGGTTACATCTTACAGGAGAGTGTAACCTGCCTTTTTCCTGCTCTGTCTGCTGTTCATCTGCTAACTGACAATGGGCAGCTTCAAGGCCCCTGAGCGATCTTTTCTGACGGTCCTTTATCTTGAAAGCAGACTTGGCTCCACAGCCCTTCAAAGAGCAGATGGTTAGAGAGAGGAATGTCCTCTGAGAAGCTTTAATAGAGGGCTGTCCTCAGTAAAGTAGGCCACATGGCCACCTCACAGCCATGTCTGATCTGAGGATCCCAGCACATACTCATTCATGGAAAAACATAGGAGCCATTCTTCTCTGTACTTACCTGAAACCTTCCATTGGTCTTGCTGGAACGAGAGAAGGAGTTAAGGGTGACTAGATCTCAGAACATGACTCAGAATTCCGCAGTTTTAGCTCTCCTTTCAGGTTGACCAAGAGAAGTTAAATCTTAGCATGAGGGCTGAGAACAAAGCAGTAACTGTTTCACCATTCCCAAGGGTTTATCCGCAGCTTTCCCCCTCTGTTTTAAACCATATCCCCTTTCTATCTCTGTTCTGTGGTGAACATGTAGAAGAACATAAAGGAGCAAGAAATGCTTCTTCTTCGTACCCTGGGTGAACTTTTCAGTCATGGCCAAATTGTATTTCAGAGATGCTCTTGGGACCTGTATTCCAAAAGAGGCTAGAGCAGAAGATGGGACCAAAGTACAAGCATATTTTAGCTATTGGCAAGACGTGCTTTAAGCTAAGCCTTGGAGAGACATTTCAGCTTTCCAGAATGGGAAAAAAGCATGTAAAGGCTTTGCATAGGGCTCTTAGGGTGGACCTGAAGCTCAATGGAGTGCGAGGAGACATATCTCTGCCCCAAGGAACTTACACTGTGAAAAAGGACACACGGGGAACAAAGCAGGATAAGCTGGATGAGAAAGAGAGAAGGAGAACTTGAGATCCCTTCTACCAGCCACCATCAGCGCATGCTGCCATTTTGGGCATCCAGGTGAGATACAAGCAAACCTAGGGATTTTCCAGTCTCTGGGCTAGAGAGGGCCTGCAACTCCGTGGCTGCTTATCTGAACATGGGAGCAGCTTGCCTGTTCCAATGTCAGGCTGGCTTCAGTCAGCTCGGTGCAGAAAGCTCGTTCGTGTGGGAGGAGAGATGACGTCACCCTGCTTTTCCCCGCTGCTCCGAAATCCGGGGCTGCAGAAGCGAGCGGCTTGAGCCATCCGGCCCCTTTGCGGCATTCGGGGGCAGTCACTTCGCCGCCTCCTTCACGGCGAATTAAGAGACTCTCTCCCTCTCCCGCCGTTGGATGCACTGGGCAGAAAAGGACAAGCCACTTTGAACTCCAATGCCGGCCACACACATGTCAGAAATGCAAGCAGTTGCTGCTAATTGTATTAAAATGGCTCTGAGTGCAGAAAAAAGGCTTTGCCAAAAGAGGCCATCCAGGGTGGGGAGGGAGGGAGGGACACGGACAAAAAAAGAAGGGCATAAAATAGACATGTGGCTGGCTTCCGAGATGCAGCTGAGGACCAAACCACAGCTCTGGCAAGAAAGCAGAGAGTCGCATTGTTTGTGTGTGTGTGTGTGTGTGTGTGTGTGTGTGTGATTGTGTGCACTTTTCTAATTATGGCCCCAGACAATGTACCTGCCCTGTATTATTTTCCTTTCCCCCGCTCCCGGCTGAATTGCTAGCTGGGTTTCTTCTCTCTGATGAAAAGTTCCCTGCACACTGCAGAATCCAAACTAAAGGGATAAAAATATCCCATCACAGACAATCAGCACCGGAGGTCTCCTTTAATTTTTTTCCTTTTTGGTGAGTCACCGTTTTGGGGGTGGGGTGAGGGAAAAGAGGGGGGCTCTCTTGCCAGTCCCAGCTGCTGTCCCATCCCTAATGTGGAGTGGGGAGGAAGTGTCTGCCTGTGTGTAGGCCTGAAGGACAAACACTGCTTTCTCTAGCCCAGCCTGCTCCGCCAGCTGCCTGTGCTCTTTTCTCCTGCTGCAGCCTCTCTCCGTCCTCGCCTCCTCTGATCTTCCTCATTATACTCCCTGAGTCATCTTCTTCCACCTCGGCTTTGGGCTGGGTTGTCCGCATCCTTGCAGCCTTCAAAGGACTCCGGCGCTGCAGGGGCCGAAGCGCGGGCAGCGGCAGGGAGAAGGGGGGGATTAACCTGGACTTGCCGCAGGCGATAAAGGATAAATTTATGGCCTGGGCTCCAGACGCTGGAGAAGGGGGACGTGGCCTGCTTCGTCGGAGTACAAAACTGGCTGCTGCATTTGACATCCCTCAGGTTGAAACCAAGAGGGTTCCGGCCAGGACTTGCATCCAGAGCCGAATAATTGATCAGAGAGACAGAGACCTGTAAATGACCCCCTTTGCTGAGATTCTTTGCAAAGCCTTGTCTTTGAAAATTTCCTGGGATCCTTTATTTGCACATCACTTTTTGATTTGTTTGTGAGTCCAAGGAATATACATCTGCTTTGGCACAGTTTGTCTCAGTAATCATTACCCAGCCCCATAAAGCAGGCCAGTGTTATTATCATTATGATCATTCCCTTGGAGCTAAGGAGCAAAATTAAGAGACAGGGCTAAGAGGCAGCAATAGACTCATGGCTAGGCTGTGGTCAGATCTGGGACATTTTGGCTCACAGCTCATTCTCTTCACCACCACAAGGAGCTGCTTGTCTGGCCAGGCAGACAAAGCTTGGGGCTTTCTCAACCCATTCAAGTCTGACATTAAGCAGCTGAATGCCAGGTGGAAAAGAGAGGAGAGCTAGCAGGAGACGGCAAGAGTTTCAACCATATGATTTTCTCCAGATTTGCTACTCCGTCTTTCCGAATCGGTTTCTATTCTGGTCGTGGATTTGTTCATCTGTGGAAACGTGTGCATTTATCTCCCCCTCTCCCCCTCTTATTACGAGTTTCCCACCATAAGTACTGCTGGGTCGCTCAGAAGATGCATCCGATCTACTGGCCGTACTCTGGGGACTTGCAGTTAAAGATTTCTGACTCTCGGTTGTTTCACAGCAACAAAATGAGCGAATTGTCCTGCTGAAATTTTTAACCACTGGGGCTATTGGAGACTTAAGCTTTATGTGGAGGAACTGTAAGCTGCGTTGGTTTCCAGCAGTCGAAACAAATCCCTGAACTCAGAATTCTTTAATCCTATGTGTATGCCTTTTGCACTGGCCCATGAGGTACACCCCGAGGCAGTCCCTGGAGATCCTCCGAGACTTGATAAAAGACTGTGTCTCCCTGGGCAGTGATGTAGCAGAGCAGGGGCACATGGGCACTGTCAGTCATGGGCACTTCTAGAATTCTGTGCTCCCGCTGAGCATAGTCGCCGCAGGGAATGAGGATGAATTTTCTCAACAATGTGTTTTTCCTGTTGCCGCGCAAAGTATTTTGCAGTGGCCTGGTTGTGAAAAGCATTCGGCTTTACAATAGACCTGGCTCTTGGCTGAGATGAAAGCTCCTAGAACTGGTTGGTTGACATGGATCAGCCCTGATGCCTGAAGTTTTGGACTTTCCCCGGGGACATGGCTGCACAAATTGACATGACAAGCGCTTGTGATTCAGAAGTTACCACTGTAACACTTCTCAGCAGGAGCTGAGAAGTCCAAGCGATTTTTAGACGATTCAGAATTGGAGCTACGACTAAACAGTGACGCAACATTTGATTATAATAGGTGCATGTGTTGGAGTCATCCTATTTGCATCTAGCTAGAAACAAAGCCCATTGCACTCAATGTCATGTACTTCCAAGCGCATGGCCCTTGAACATGGTGCTTTGCAAATCTTTTGGAGCTCAACTTGCATTGGGTGCAGCCAGCATGGTCCATGGTCAAGGATGATGGCATTTGTAGTCCAAAACACCAGGACGAAGGCTGGGGATAGGACTGCAGCCTTAGTTACAAATGCATTTTGGAACTATAGGATTGTGCTAAAGGCTTTGAGGGGAGGATAGGTTTTAAGAGGGTTTTTGGCCACAGCAGTGGTCTTTTGTTAGTTTGCAACTTTAAAAGGCCACATGATCTCCGAACTTGAGATTCTGCCTTTGAGATCCTTGCCCAGATGGCATCAGGGGGAGGTTGCATGTTACAAGCCATGGAGAGAGAAGGAGTGGAGGAGTTGCCAGCACTTGTGTAGACTTCTGATTTATAATGAACTCTCCCAGAGCAAAGCAGCCATTATCTCAATGCCATATAGCAGGAAAATTGTCCAAGAGCACTCGCAAACACGTGTTCACAACAGGTTCACCTGTGCCTCTGGAAGCTAACCCTTTCAGCCTCTCCCAGAGCAGAAATACCATTACACACAATATGATCACCGGTCTGGGGAGGGCCGTTAGGCCAGGAGCAAGGCAGCGCATGCTAATCAACATCAGAGGGAGAACTCCTGGAACGAGCCAGTTGGTGTTAAATGTTGCCCCCAGGAAATTAATGAGCAGATGACGGGCAGTCATTTGTCCCTCGCTATAAAGATCCTGGAATATTTATGGCCAGCTCTTGGTTCTCAAGAAAGCCATCAAGAAAGCTCAGGAGAAGAATGAGAAGAAAGACATGTTTCAAAAGAAAAGGGTGTGGAGCAGGGTGCAGGGGAAGAATCCTGGTAACTGATGGAGGAAAGCTTACCTATGCAAAGCAGAAAGTAATTGGCTATAGTTATAGAATGTTATAGTTGTCTTTCTGCGACAAAACTAAGGATCTATGGATCTTTGGAGGGCTTCAAAAATAACACAACACAGTGAGAGAATTACATCCTAAACTTGAATCCTAATATACCTAGAAAGTATGCTCTGTGCAAACGATAGACTTGTGCGTTACGATTAAAGGGGAGCAAATTATTGATAATTCAAGTAATTTTTTCCCCTTTGTAATGTGCAGCTCCAAGAGCAGAACTGTCTTTTAGGGCAGGAGAAGGTGAATTTTGCAAATTGAGCGGTGATCTTATATGAAATTAGCTCAAATTAGGAAATGTGCACAAAAGTGAATATGGAGATTTATGCAAATGGAGTACAAGTGCATGTACAGCAAGTTGTGAACATTTCAGTGCACAGATGCTCCCGCTAACATTTGGCTCTTTGAACACTGCCTGCTCACAAATTTTGTGAGCAAAAATGGAATTCTCATATATTGCTAGATGCAAGATTGGGAACCACTTCAGCACACAGGTGGAAGAATCAAGTAGCGGGTGATAGCAAAGTCTCTTCTTGACGTGCAGCTCTGAGGAGCCAAACAGATCAGCCTGGGCGAATGGACAGATAATCCAGGCAAAAGTGAGCTCGCTTCACTGGGGCACAGCAGATTCTCCCACAAGCAGCTATTCAAGACATGAACCTGCTTATTTTTAGCCCCAAAGAACCACCCTCCTTTCCACTTTCCCTTCTCCCATCTTTGCCTTCCTACATAGTTCCTCACCTTCCTTCCCGTGGCGGAGGATGCTCAGTAGTTTATCAGTTCTATAACTGGAAAATCAAACTCACTGAAAATGCCAAATGACGACACTTTTTAAGAAATGCTGTTTTTCCCTCCTGAGGAGGCCAAGAAGCCATATTCCTCCTGGCAGGGCTGCTCTCATCTTAGCAAAGGGCCCCACAGCATCTGGTACTTCACTTTCTCTCTACTCTTTCTTCTGGGCCGTTTGTTCTCCCAAGAAGTGAGTGGCTGGTCTGGGGCAGGTGATGCTGTGGCGCCGGAGGGAGGATGCTGAGGTGAGCGTCAGGGTGAGGAGCTATACCTCTGAGGACCATGTGATGACACCTCATCATCCGGAAGCCTCTCTCTAACAGGGGTGGCTAAGGCGCAGGGGAGGAAAACCGTGGAGGCATGGAGGGTGACGTCGAAGAGACAGCACAAACCAGACCTGACGGGATGCCACGACTGGTTCCAAGAGCCATTCGAGGTGTGCCAGATGCAACTGAGGGCCAGGACTGAAGGCTCAACAGGCAACCAGAGACACCGGAGTGGGGACAAGAAGCTGTCCTATCAGGGCCGGTACTTAAGGCAGTGTCAGTGTCTGGCCTTGGGCAGAGCTGCTTCACTGGGCAGGTGCTCTCAAGCTGGGGGCCCTTCCTAGCCCTGCCATGTGAAATCTGCCCCCCACATGGGTGGGATTTGTACCTGAGCCCTTTACCTCCATTTCCTGATCGTGGCACATGCCTGGGCCTGTGTGCATGGGCATTCTGGTGATGCAGCATCATCTTCTATTAAAGGTACCTTCTGCTTGCTTCTGGAGTCTCAGGCGCTGGCAGCCACCTGGCACTGGGACAGGGCAGCCATGGAGCAGCCATCTGATCCAAAGCCCTGCTGTTCCTTCCCTGGCCAAGTCTCAAGCAATGGAGAGGGAGCCCTCCAGGTCTGGCCTGTGTCAAGTTGGCTGCCCTCGGAGGGAGCAAAGAAAGGAAAAGAAGAGAGCAACCTGCTGCCAGGCAGCCAAGGGAAGCCGTCCACCTGTCAGCCGTCTGCCAGGGGAGATGAGCTGTTCAGCTCCAGACTGCTCTTTTATTCTCTCTTTCTCATCAGGCCTGCTCTGCGCATGCAGGAGAAAGAAAGACCATCCGAACAGCCATGCCAGATCGGGCCAAAGGTCCGTCTGGTCCCGCTTTCCATGCACACGGTGGCAAAGCAGCTGCCCATGGCATTGCCCAGGCAGGGTGGGTGCAAGACCTCTGCCTTCCCAAGCCCCTCAGCAACTGCTGTAAGCCCCCTCTGGTAGAGGAAGCAACAGACCGCAGATAGAAAGGACTGTACCACTTTGGAGGGCGGGAAGGAGGAGAGGGACCCTTGTAGCTCTCCTCCGTACCACGCAATCTGCACGCCAAAGGGCCCAGGTTCATACTGATGCCCAGAAGTTTTCCTTCCACAACCCGGGAGAACTGCCCCAGTGTGCATGCAGGACTGAGGTGGTCTGTTCTTAACGACGCTCTTGAATGCCATCCCCACAGAAGACACGGACAAAGTCCTGTAAATAAAAAGCCAGCAACTTTGTCTTTGATATATAAACCCTGAAATGGCTTGGGACCAAGCTACCTGAGGGAACACCTTTCCCCTTATCTTCCTACCTGCCTACTGAGATCTTCCCCCGAAGACCTTCTCTGAATACCACCCCTAGTGAGATTACAGAGGAAAGTGGCTCCCAGACTCTGGAACTTGCTCCCCAGGGACTTAGCTAGTGCTGATCTTGCTTTCTTTCAGGCACCAGGTAAAAACTCGTTCGTTCCAACATGCATTTGGTTAATTTAAATAGTATTTTGCTGCTGATTGTTTACTTAACTCTTGGTTGTTTTAATTTAATTGGTTGCATTTGGTTTGTCTTGCATATAGTTCTGTATAATCTTTAATTATGTGGAATATATTTAATGCTTTTTAATTTTTCTTGCTTTTATCTATTTTTATTCACTGTATGCTTGTTCAAAATTTGTAAGAGAGAACCCTTGGGTTATGGGGTGGCATAGAAGTAAAATGAAAAAAACAAACAAGCAAGCAAGCAAATTCTGTTTGTTTTTAATTCTGTTGTAAAATTCATGATTGCAGATTTCTGTTAGAAAGCTGCATGTACTAAGGGAAACAGCATATTTCTGGTTAAGAGAAATAAAGGAACTCTGTTTTAGTTATGGAGAGCAGATTCTGAAAATGGCAATTTAAAAAAAAAATCAGGTAATGTGATTCTAATGAGCAAGGAGAAGCAGAAAGGGTGCACTCCGGGGAGTTTTAAAAGGATTTAAAAAGGGAGCAGTACCTTCTGCAAAGCCCAGAGTTGTCAATGAAATAGCCAGTAAACTCACCTGCTGGATATGAAACTATTCTGGGAAAGACCTCTTACCGAGACCCTGGAGTGCTATATTAAGAAGTGGAATTAAAGGGATCTAGAAGTTGGATTCCAGGTCTCCAAAGATGCACGCATGATGCGGAAAGAGAGTACTAGGTGCATGAGGTGCACCAGTGGCCAGGTTCCGACTCAAGTCTCTTCTGGCGTTGCATTCACGTGCCTCATTTCCATGTCTCTCTCAGGGGACCATCAGCTGAGTCTGCCACTTCTCCTCACTGGACTCAAGTCTGCCCGGCTTCCTTTTCTGCCCAGCAGTTGCCACCTCAGGGGATGCCCGTATTTGGGGCATCCAAGGTGAGTGAAACCCGCCAGGCCAGTGTTCCCTTTGGGCTGCAGTCACTGGTAAGGATGAGCAAGGCAATGCTAGCCAAGTCCTTGTGAGGCATGGAGGGCCATCAATGTGAAGGCTGAGTCCTGGTTTCACTCAACCAGGAGAATTCTTCTGAAGAGTACAATTCTGCAAAGGCCAGAAATATACAGAAATATCCCGAAGGCACTGCAAAGCTGCCCCCTTGCTCCAGGGGACAAGACCACCAGTGTCAATGTGGGGGAATTTCAGGGAATCCGATGCCTGCTAAAATGGGGAGAAACTCCTAATGATAAGAGCTATTTGACAGTGGAAGGGATCGCCTTGTGAGGGGGTGGAATCTTCCACGGGAAGTAGCATTTGGACAGAGATTGAGTCCATCATTGGTCATCCTGCTAGTTGACCAACATTTCAACAGGCTGCACTAGATGGCCTCCGGGACCCCTTCCAACATTGACATGCGATGCTTTTAAAATTACAGTTCTGCATAGCATCGTCTTTCCTGCAGTGGCAAAGGAGAAGTCCTGGGATGCTCCCTAGTCTTGACAGCAGGTGTTAGCGCTAACCTTGGTGTTGGTGGGAGGCCATTTGGAATTTGGTTGGGATCTTCAACCTGTCCTGGACGGGGTTGCGCTCCCCCTACAGGACAAGGCTTGCAGCCTTGGAGTGCTCGTGGGACCCGAGTTGTCACTTGTCGCTCAGGAGCGCTTTCTTCCACCTTCGGCTGCTTTATCAGCCACCTCCCCACTTGGATGAGCGAAGCCTCGCTGCAGCCGCCCCTCCTCTGGAAGCCTCGCGCCTGGATTTCTGCAAGGCGCCCTACATGGTGCTGCTCCTGAACAGCCCGGACACTGCAACTGGTATTGTCCTGATTGTGCAGCATGCTGTGAGCCGTCCGGAGAGCCGTGGGGCTACTGGGGCTGGCATACAAGTCACATGATGGAGTGAGCCCCTCCTCTTGCTATCCACGTGCCGTCTCTCTTCCAAGGACATTTCAAGGGTAACTGGGGTCAGGTAAGTAGCATAAACTGAGGGATTATATCAGAGGCAGCCTGCTACAGCTGCTACATGCTTCGCTTCACTTTGCTCCCCTTTGTTTTGCTTTGTTTCCCTTTGTTTTGCTTCACTTCGCTTTGTTTTGCTTTTCACTTCGCTTTGTTTTGCTTTTCGCTTCGTTTCGCTTCACCTCACTGGACCTCGCTTTGCCTTTTTGCTTTGTGTTTTGCCTTGCTTTGCCTTGCTTCACCTCCCTTTTGCTCTGCTTCACCTCACTTTGCTTCACCTCATCTTGCTTCGCTTTCCCTTTGCCTTGCCTTGCCAGTGCCGAGGGCCAGTCCTCCCATGAGGTGAAGTGAGCCAGCGGCCCCAGGCAGCAGATGCTGGGAGGCAGCAGCTGCTCCAAGAGCGGAGGCTGCCCCGTTGCTGCAGTAAGGGTCAGCTTTCAGCCTGGCGGCTTTGTGCAGGGCATGGGAGTGCTGTGCCCACCTGGCCAGGGCTGACCCCAGGGTCTGGAGGGTGCAAGGGCAAGGCATGCTCATCAGGCCCCCTGCCTCTCCCTGGCCATTGCTGCATGAGGTGCTCTTGCTCGCCAGCCTCCCTCTCCTCATTGCTAGCACTCACGGAACAGACGAGATGCAGGAGAGCGGGCAGGGGCTTTCGTCCGTGGGCCCCTGCTGCGTCATGGGCCTTTGGCGGATGCCCAGGCACGCCTGCCCTGCTGCCAGCCCTGTAATGTCCTTCGGCTCGGGCAGCCCCAGCCTTGCCTTCTTCTTCGCAGAAGGCCAGCCACCTTTTGGCCGCCTGTCTTCCAGCTCTAGCCTCTGTCCAGCAAGTCTCATTTAAGAAAGCCGGACGAGCTGCGATCATCTTTTTTTCTTTCTGCTAAGCAAGAAACTAGAAATGGTCCTTTCTGCACTTGGCACTTCACACACAGCCCTCCTCCCTGCACAATATATTTATAGATCCTTGCATTTGAAACGGGGTGCGTGTGTGGGGGAGGTGTCTTTTTGGATTAACTCCAGGGCTGAGTGAAGGATCGGGATGCAGACAGACACCGTCCGGCTGATTAAACTGCTCGGTGATATTGTTTGGTTCAGCTTTCTCCCGAGTATGGATTTTTTCCCTATTGGCTTCTCCCTCTCTTCCAGATTTACTGCTCTCAGAGGTGTTCTTTTTCAATCCAAAATTGTCATTATTCGTTACATGCACGATGGGCCTCTCAATCACTCCAACTGTACAGGAGCATGCATGTTTCCTGCCTTCCTTCCTTCCCCAGCAGCTCAGTAAAGCTCTGGAGGGCTCATACCTGGACCTGGAAGTAAAGCACAGTCTCTTGGTACACAGTCCCAGGCATTGCCTTGACATCCAGGGCCCAGGCTTGTACGATGTGTAGTAACCAAGTGCCTCTAAACATGTACAGAGTGCATCCTGACCCTCACCTTAACACAGCTGGTATCTAAGCTGGTATAAGCTTTGTCTCTTGCCCAGGAACTTAACCCCTGTTAGCACGATCCGGAGCAGCTCCAAGTGTTTTGCATGCATGGACCCTGTGCTCAGGGGTGCCCAACTGCTCCTGCCACCCAGGCATCTGCAGTCTTGCTCACCTTATTTATCATCTTTCCTGCAAGAAACTGAGGATGCAGACAATGAGTTTCCTTTCCATTTGATATCTGCACAACAACCCTGTGCAGTAGGCTGAACTGAGACAATGCAGCTTTCCCAAAGCCACTCGGCCATTCATATGCCACAGCAGGAACTGAACCGATGACAGGATTATGGGCCCTCCTTGTATCTTTTGTATGACTGCCGTTTATGGGACATGAGAGCATCAGAGGAGAGAGCCTGGATGGATCAGGGCTGCCCCCAGAGCCTTCTCCTCAGTGAATTTCTCCAGTCTGCTTTTAAAGCCTCCCAGACTGGTGACCCACAATGCATCCTGCAGCTGGGAATTCCATTTCCCTATGGTTCACCCCCACCCCCGATTTATATCCTGCCCTTTTCCTACAAAGGGCTCAAGGCAGCTTACATCATTCTCCTCCTCCCTGTTATCCCTACAACAACCCTGTGAGGTAGGCTGGGCTGAGAGTCTGTGACTGGCCCCAAGTCACCCAGTGGGCTCCATGGCTGAGTGGGGACTTGAACCCAGATCGCCTGAGTCCCAGTCCCATGCTCTTAACCACTACGCCACGCTCTCTATGTTCCCCCAGAAGAAGTGATTACTTTTATCTGTTGGGAAGCTCCCACTGGTCAGCGTCATGGGTTTCCAATGTTATAAGAGAAGGAAAAATGTTTCCCTAGGCACTTTTCTCTATGCTGTGCCAATCTACAGAAATTTGTAGAAACCTACAGAGAGCATGATTCGGCTAACAGTGAAGGGAGCAGAGAATTTTGTTAAGGGCCTTCATCTTGCCGCCAGGAATCATGGCGTTGGAAGGGGCCAAAGGAGCCTATTGGAGAACCTATTGGATTTATCATGGTTGCTAGGGTGTTGTTACAGAATTAAACATTTAGGTGCAAGGACTAGACAAATGAACTACAGATGCTTTGATGGGAAGTGTAGTATAGAAATTCTGCACCAGTCAGAGTCCCATAATGGGAAAAAAAAAACTTTAGGAGCAATGGCCCAAACAATTCAGGGTTTCTTATCAGAACCAAAGAGGACTAGAAAGTTGTTGGTTTACAATTTCAGTGGAGATGTTGCTGATTTTGGACTGCATGGCAATGGATTATATATTTTTAAAGGGAATTGGATGTTGATGATGAAAGCCTCATTTACTTTTTTTTATAGTATTACCCATTTCCTCCTAATTCCAAGTCTAGTGCTGAGCCTGAGATGGGTCGGTCTGCTGTGTCAGCTGGCCCATGTAGCTCTGGATTTGGATCCACTGACTGTAAGGCAATAATGAGATGTAATTGAGGCAGACTTCCAGCCCTTCATCAGTCAGTTAAATCACCCGAAGCTTTCACTGGGTAAAAGCAAAACCCAGATGCCAATCAGAGTGAGTGTCCAGAAATTCCTGGAAGTAAAAGATCGAGAATCCTGCTCCTTTGTAATCCATTCCGCCTTTTGCATTTTCCCCTTCTCCAACCCCTTGACTTGCTAAAATGCTAATGTTATTAGCAGTAATTGATTGTCTTGTATTTCTTCTGCAAATATAGTTGCAGGATGGGAAGGGACAAGTCCTGTCTGAAATTTTTGGATTACATTCCCCACACCCTGCACCCCGCATGTCTTAATGGATCACCTTTGGTTCAATGTTACTGGGAATGTGGTGGAGAGATGGCAGGGGGGACCTGCCTTCCCTCTGGGCATCAGCAGAAGGTGGTACGGTGTGAGGGGGTGACCCATGACAGTTGTGAAAAGTGTTGCTTTGGCACATGGACAGCTGTTGCCAGCTAGAGCCCCCTAGACCAGGTCAACAACCTGTTGTGGCACTCTGGCCAGGGACTCGTCTCATTTTTTGCTTGACCTGGCCTTAATATGGTTCCTACATCTGGACAACATGGCAAACCATTAAAAAATTATAGAACTAGCCATGGCACTTGGGGCAGTTCATAAGGAACCCCTGGGCACACAAGGAGGGTTCACACAATACACTAAGCCCATCCCTCCTTGGTGGCTTCACATGTTGTGCAAACATGATCACAGAACATTTTTGTAGGTGCTCTGGGAGGTCTTGCTGAATGGCAAAAAGATTGCCGATGGATTAAAGCAAAGGTCCATCTAGGGGACCATCTTTTTTCCACAATGCCAATCAAATGCTCCTGGGCCGGCCCCAAGGAGGGCATGACAGCAGAACCTACTTGAACAGGTTCGACTGGGACTGAGGAGACATAACAAGAGTGTTAGGCTCTGAAGGCACTGACACGGTCGTCTTCATGGAGGTGGCGGATCTGTACCTGGGCTTTGCTTGTTTGAAATGTGGCATGGTGGTGGTGGGACTTGTGTGCTGGAACACTCTGATCTTCAAATAAATACCCCCCTTTTCAGTTAACCAACTCCCAGCAAGTAGAGGGCCCTTGCTGGCCAGTCTGGCCCTGCTCAGTCCCTCCCGTCGAAGGAACGGTGATGCAGGGGGGATGGAGGCTCCCCAGCCAGCCTTGGCAAGGGCCCCTTTGAACCCAGCACTGTGTGGCACGGGCTCCGAGCTGAAGGGGGCCAGTGGAGAGGGCGAGAAGCCACCACTTCTGTGCTTTCCTGCTGGAGAGGAGCTGTGGAGCAGTCCCGGGACGGCAGGGGGCGCCGTGGGTAGAGCCAGAGGGCCAAGTGGCTGAATCGCTCCATTGAAGCGTCAGAGCAGTCTCGGTTGCAGTCAATACCCAACACCAGCGGCCTGCCTATTTATAAGCCTGACAAAAGGCCAAAGTGAAGCACTTGGCAGAGGGAGCTAATCCCCGACACTGTTCCCCATTGTCTGCCGCTCCTCCGGCAGCGCCTTCCTCCCAGCCAGGCACATGCTCCCCATTCTAGCCCAGCAGCTGGACGAAATGCTCCGCCAGAGAGGGCACTTGTAGGCAGCCAACGAGCCCCCCGAAGGGCACGTGCTCCTGCAGCCTCGCTCTTCTGGTGGGCCTCTGGGGGAGCAAAGCGCTTCTGCAAAGGGGGCCAGCTCCTCCTCTCCTCTCCCAGCACTGTCTGGCCAGAGTGGGAGGCAGGTTGAGCTACCGGTGGCGAGGGTGAAGCGAAGGAGCACCCTGGGGGCATCCTGTGGGCAGGGGCCTGCTGGCTCCATGCCCTCAGCAAGGATGCTGGCCATCCAGGGTCGCAAAGAGCTGCATCTTGGCGCAACTGCAGCTGGGGACTCTCTCCTCCTCCCTCGGACTGCTGCCGCTGGCGGTGGTTGCAGAAGGCAGGGGGCACCCACTGTGTGGGGGCACCCACTTCACCCACTGGGGGCACCCACTTCACCCACTGAAGCCCAACAAGCCATAGGATGCACATGGTGCTTTAAGCAGAGCCTGCAGTCCGTTCTTGTGGGTAGGCGTAACTTTGCAGCTCTGATGCTGTTTGCAAGGGTGTTTGCACGGACAGCACAAGAGAACCTGCCTCGTTTTAAAATGTTTTGTGTTTCGCTATATGGGGATAGGCTCAGAACTGCCCTGAATCTTACTCAAGCAGCCAGCTGATACCTTATTGTAGGGCAAGATCTGAAGGGGCAGAATGCCAGGTTCTGCCCCCACTCTGTATGTGAATTGCAAGTTCTTCCTGGCTGTGATGTCTGGCCCCAGTTAGAGCAGCAGTGGGGATCTGAGGCCTGGAGACCAAACCATTCCCCCTGTCAGCTTCCATGCAGTTTTTCCTCCATCTTAAAAGGTTAGATGGGCTCAAGGCTTACCTTTTTTTTTTAATTCTTGCATTTTCCTCTCACTTTTTTCCCTCTTGCAAGACGTCCAAGGTGACATGCATGGTTTTTCCTCTACTCCTTTTTGTATTGCAAAACCCCTCCAAGGTAGGCTAGATTGAGAGCATATGACTAGCCCAAAGTTAGCCCTCAAGCGTCATGATCAAGGGGAGACTAGGACCCAGATCACCCAAGCCCCAGTTCAGCCCTCTCACCAGCACATCACACTAGGGATTTATTGGCAGCGAACACTTTCAGCTGCAAGATACTGGTATTTTGCATTCCTATCCCTTCTTCCTTGTCCAGCTCTGAGAGCTTCTCCAAAAGCAAATTTGGCCCTTGGGCTGAAAAGATTTCTCCAGTCTGGCTCAAGGGGGGTCATCTCAGTGGATGGGTGGCATGGAACTTCTGTTAATGATTGGGGGAGCAACCATGCTTGGGAACCCATGCTTGGTGACTCCCTTTTGATACCTCAGGCTGCAGTTTCTGAAAAGTCAGTGTTGTGCTGTGCTTAACCTGGATTCTTCCTTCTTAGCAGCCTGCCTTTCAACGCTGCTCTCGGCCTAGTGACTTACCAGAGGTCACCGTCCTCCCTAGCTCTGTTCTGAAGGTGGCCGTGGTACAGCCTCTTGTTTGCACAATTCAGGCTGACTTTCCCTCTCCTCTGAAAGTGCTGGAGGTTGGCCAATGGCAGCTGGCCCAGTGATTTTATGCTACAAATTGGCAAGGGACAGCCAAGAAGTCTGCTACTAAAGGATGTAGGAGGAGAGAATGGCATAGATCTCTCTTAGCATGTCAGGATTATATCCGGGAACATTGCTTGTCTGCCAAGCTAGTTGCTGCACCAGCTCGAAGGGGATCAACATCCCCGCTCTGAGCAACGCAAAGGGAGCAAAGGCACCAACAAGTGTGTAAGCATGTGTGTAAGTACACCCGAGCACATTATGGATCCCCCTGCTTTCAAGAAAAATCTGGGAAGGCACCTCCCTGAGCATTTTTTTAAAGGGACATGATGTGCGGCTGGCCCACAGAGGCATGGCTGCTGCTTGACTTTTCTACGCTTAATTATTGTGCACTGGGGCCTGGTTCGCACATGCAGCTGGCTTGTGGGCTTGCGACCGGTAGCAGAAAGAGTGCCCTGGGAAACATTGCATTCTGAAGTGCCGGGTCATGAAATGAACATTCTGTGTGCTGGCATTAGAGCTTGTTGGCCCATTCACGCGTGCGCATCAGCACTTCATTTTTCTGGTAATGCGCATATGTTGAACCACCTCTTACTGTGGCAGATTAGAATGGGATGGTTTAGAGGCCTTCCAGTTGCAGGTTTGTGCCTCTCCCATCATCCCCTGCAATAAAGCCTACTGAAACAAGTGATGCTGAGCAAACATGGACTTGATGTTTTGCTAATTACTTATTGAGATCAGACCTTATGTCACGTAATTTAATACACCTCTAAGTGGCTTTTGTGTTCTCGTAGGTGAGGCAGCCATTCCTCCTCATCTTTGCCCTTAGCCTCGCTGGACTACTGTAAGGTTTGATCCTGTGGCCGCCAATGTGCACCTGTGCAGGTGATCTTGCTGGACAGAGCATCCCAGCATCGCGTCAGCAACCTGAGATGGCACCAAGAGCAAATCGTGGGGTGGGGTGGGGGCAAAGGAAGAAAATAGAGCTGAGAAGGACAGCAAATCAGGCAAGGTTGCAACAAGTATCAGAAGAAGAAAGTGCTTTCTGAGACACCCAGGATATAGACTATCAGAAACACCAGGCTGAACTGAGCAAAGACCTGTTTAATCCCACATTCGGCTCCCGAAGCAGCCAAACCCCACAGTGGCTGCCATTGTGTTTCTCACAATCCCGCCTCAGAATGATGCTATGCCATCATATATCACAGTGCTGATATATGGGGAAACAGGCATTGCACAGAGCCTGCCTCTCTATCCATTTGCTGCCTTATCTTGCTGGAATGCAGCCGTGCCTCTGATACAGAGACGCAGGTTGTTCCTGGCAACCGTGGCAAAGACATTGCCCTCCAGTGGGAAGAGACACTGCTATTCAGAAGGCCTGCCCTTGTGCGGCCAGAAATGGCTCCCTGCCCTGACCTCCACGTCTAGGGCCGCCTTTTCCCTCCTGCCTGCAGCTGGGATGGACCGAAGCCACATCCTCTGCCTAGAGGGCAGGCAAACTGGTGAGGACGCAGCACCGAGCATCCCTGACGGAGAGCTCTGTGTGGGGAATACAGGCTCCCTTGTTTAAACACTGTGTCCAGGGACCTTTCACGGTTCATCTTTTAAAGAATAAACCAATTAATGTAGGTCGTGACCTTCCCTGGGAAGACCCAGAAGTTGAGTCTCATTTAGCACCAGGAATAACGGCTTGGAGCAACGCACGGTGTGCCTGCGCGGCGTGTCTGGGGAAGCCTCCCTCCTTTCCTTGCTCCTTCCATTCACCCTGCTTATTATTCTGGGCAAGTAAGGCACAGTGTACAAGATCTACATACTGCGGCACGAGAAAGTTACCCTTCAGACAGAACATAGGTTGTGCTCAGCCACTTTGCCAGCTCACCCTCTGAAGCCCGAGCGTGCCACCTGTTTGGCGATGCATTTTAAAACCAGCCCCTGCCGATTTATCCTCTGCTCCCTCCCCTTCCTCCGCACCCGGCCCCATCCTGCTGCTGTCAGCAGCTGTATATTTATTTTCCTCTTTGGAGCTCAGCAATGGGCAATTTTTAAATGTGCAAAAGCAGGGTTGCCAAATCATTTTTCCTGCCAATTCTCCTGCGCCTTATGAAGTGCTGCTCGAGGGACCACAATGGAGATGGCAAGTGCTGGAAGACCCTGAAGGGGCGAAGGACTTCCTGTTGGGAATATGTCAAAGCTGAGGAGCCCTTCGGGCCGGTGACCAGTAACTCGTGTATCCTCTTTCTGCCAGGCTTTTCTCGGGTTTGAAGTGTCTATAGGGGGAAAAGCCACAAGCCTGGGGGTGGAGTAGTGCTTTGCATTCAGCTTTGAGCACGGACATCTCATGAGAATTTGGGCTAGCAAGAGATTGGGAAAAACCCTCCCACTAACATTCTCTACCTGTCCGAGTAGGCAAAATCAGACCAAGGGTCAGATTCAACATAAGGCAGCTCAACTTGTCTGCATCTCAATAATCCTTACAACAGTCTTGTAGAGTAGGCAAGTATTGTCCTCTCTCCCTATATTGAGGGTGGGATAAGGAGTTACCAGCTGAGAGAATAATGCCTTCCCTAAGATGAGCGAGTGCACACCATGACTGGCGTGACCTTGACTGGAGGCCGGCATAGGATGCTCGGAGCCTGAAATAGGATGGGTGTTCACCTGCATGAGCATCTGTTCCATTCCCACCCTGCCCCCGCACTAAGAGTTTAGACAGCATAGCACCTTTCCCCTTTTTATCCTCACAATGACCTTGGAAGGTGGGTTGGGCGAAGAGATAAGGACGAGCTCAAGTTCCCCCAGGGAGCACCGCAACTAGGTGAGCGTCTGAGCCTGCCTCTCCGAACTCCAGTACCAGTATGCTAAGCATCCTGGCCCCCTCCTGCTCTATGAACTTCCAGGGGTAAATTTGCTTCACTGAAACAGAACAGCTGCTCTTGGTCAGAGCATCCCTGGTGAAAAGTTAAGTGACCAGCTCGCCTGTGCAAAAAGAGGACTCCTTAGGGAGGTGTGACCGTCTGTGCACATCTACACCCCTCCACAATGTGAAACGGTTTGTGCTAAGGGCCGTCGTCTCCGTTTGAGTGGAATCTCTTTCTCCTCCTCGCTGTATTGGCTTCCAGGTGTGTGCATGCAGTCCTGCCATCTCTCAGCCTTGCATGAGTCCTAAAGCAAGCCGGCAGTGAGAGCGGGCAAGGCTGCTGAGACAGACAGGTGTGCAACGGGGAGACAGGCGATGCAGGCTGAGCTCCATTCACGGGCAAATCCTCCGCCCCCCCTTCCTCATTTTCCCTCTGGTTTATCAGCCAGACTCAGGGATGACATCACAGCTTTCGAGGGGCTCTGAACTGGATTGTGTTTAATTAGCAAGGAACCGCTGCATTGCAGAATTCAAGGACTTTTGAGGGTCTCTCCAGCACGCGGGGATCGGTTTGTCGGTTGTCTTTTTTGTCGTCAGCTGCTTGAGATAACCTATATCTGCAGTCTGGTCTAGCCCCAGCTTTAATGGGAGGAAACATGTGGCACTCCTGTCTCTGAAAAGTATTTATAATGTGCTGTCTTTTTGAAAGAAAAAACCCCCTCTTCTAGACATTTAGGGTCATAATTCAAGCCATAAAAGAGCACAAATAGGTTTTAGAAGTCCCTCTCACCTGTTCCATTTGCATTAATCTTCTCCACTGAAACACTGCAGGATTATCTCCCATGATAAGTATGTCTGCTCCATTATCTTTTCAAGGGTCTCACTGAATGTGAATGGGGGATGAAATTCTGTGAACCTAAAATACTAATGGCACCATTAGGGTAGGACTTCCAGGAAGATGTCCAGGACCCCACTTGGCAGAGTGAGCAGGGCCCCCTCAAAAGTGGCAGGTCTAGTTTACTGCATTCTCAGGTAAAGGAAACAACAGGTTGCCACCTTAAAGGTGTCCCCTGACCCCACATGCACAACCTGCTGGCCAAGACTATTAAATCCAGAGGCTAAAATTATGTCAAGGATAAAAGAGGTCAAGATCTCTCCTCACTGATGCCGGAGTGTAGGTCACGGAAGAATCAATTCAAGTTGTGACAACCCAGATTCAAGCTGGACATCAGGAAAAGCTTCCTCACTGTCAGAGCGATACAACAGGGGAACCAGCTGCCTGGGGAGGTTGTGGGCTCTCCCGCACTGGAGACATTCAAGAAGAAACTGGGCAGCCATCTGAGTGGGGTGGTGTGACTGGGTGTCCTGCAACAGCAGGGGTGGACTTTATGGCCTTCATGGCCCCTTCCAACTCTACTTTTCTATGGTTCTAAGGCAGCGGGCTGGTCTAGATAGGCTTTTGGGTACTTCACACTTCTCAGGTCTTTTCTCATCAAAGGCACACAAGTAATTCAGCGAGCAACCAGAATGTGTATATTTTATTAACATATATTCATCTCGCCCTTCTTCTTCTTCTTGGAATTCGGATCGGTGTACGATAAATTAACATATTGGGTGAGATTCTATGATTCTATGCAATTGCCTTTCTTCAAGGCTCTGGGGATGTAAATGACAACAAGATGGCAAAGTCCCTTATGGGGTGACATAACAGTGAGGCAATGTTAATAGGGAGAGGTTAGCTTTTCCACCCCATCCACACCACCAAGAGATTTTGAATGGGAAGGAAAAGCACATTAGACACTCCATGGGAATTAGCATTACAAACTCCAGATGCCACCCCTTCACTTTTTAAATGTGTTTTACTGACATATCTTTACCCAGCCTTTCAGTCCCAAATATTTCCCCAGGGTAGCTAGCAACAACAGCAGATGAAATGCAATGAATTTGCAGAATGAACAGATACAATGACTGCTAAAAGGAGCACGAAACAATACGGCAGCAGAGCATTTGGTGGAGGACTTACTTAAGAACAACAGAATTATGGAATGGAGAGGTCTTCATTAGATGCTGAAAAGTCAGCAAGGAGCTAAAAGAGCCTCTTGTGGTAAGGATTTCCACAATCAAGGTGCTGCAACAAGAAGAAACCTGCCTTTTGCCCTCTGATGACTGTCTGTGCATGATAGTTTGGACCTCAAGTCCCAGAAGTGCCGACCAGCATGCCTAGTAGTTAGGAACGCTGGGAGTGGGAGTCCAAAACATTGCACACTCCTGACCGAAGTGTGCAGGACCATAAATGAGAAGGCAGCCCTTCGAACACCTTGCCCAGAGGAGGGGCTAGGAGGAGAGGGAAGTGTGTCCCTGCTGAGGTGGGGTGGGGGATGCCCACCGGTATGCCCACATGAGCCTCTGTAGCTTGGCTCCTCCATATCCAAGGGCACTTTCCAGCCCAGAAGTGGCATGGCTGCCGTCCTGCCCTGGCTTGGGCCTGAAGGGAAGTGGCTGGCCAGCTGGGGGCTCAGGGAGGCTGTGCTACCAGGGCGCTGCCTGCTACGTGTTCCCCAGCTGGGGAGACAAGGGTCCCTTGGCCAGCAGCAAGGCAGAGGCAAATTGCACCTTGGACAATTGCGGGCTGCTAGGCTGGGAAAGCTGCTCACGAAATGAGCTGCGGTTGCAGAAGAGGGTGAAGCGACAGCTTCTGTAGGCCTGACAGCTCAGGTCTCCCAGGAGCTCCTCTTTCTTCTGGGTTCAAACCTCAGCCTGCAAGGGTGCAAACTCCCTGGAGGTGCTATTTGGCAGCGGGGCCTGAGCGCCATTGGGAGAAGCCTTCTTGGAGCCTAAGGTCCTTGAGTGTGGGACCCAAGGGCTCTGCCTGCAGTGGGGTGACCAGAGTCTCACTGGGCTCAGAGTCCTCCTTGGAGTGATGCTGATGCTCCAGACTTGTGTCATGGCATGTTCTTCCGGTTGAAACCAGCAATATCTGACTGGGCAAGCCTGCCATAGCTCAGAGCACATGTTCTGTATGCAGCTGGTGCTCCAAATCTTTGGAAGGCCATATGCCCCACCACTCTGCTCTCCATGGGAACTCGTTGCAATAAGGTGATCTCTGTTGCATCTCTTTCCCCTGCAATGTTTGCCCAGGTGCCCTTCGCCTCCTGCTGCCCTTCACTCGAATGTTTCTGTCTGGGGTTTTTCTCTGAAAATTAAATAACCTCGTCACCCCTGCCACACACCTGTTCTTTCACAAATAGGGGTGTGCTTAGGAGACAGGCTTCTGTTCAGGCACACAGAGAGTTCAAAGCATGCATAAATTAGTGTTTATATCTGTGCCACAGAGTAGTTTCTGTCCTGCAAGCCGTTGTCGAGGTCAAAAGAGCATTTCAAGCTGTGTTGTGGATGATTTTGCTGTTTTCTGCCTAGCTGGCCAGCACCTGAGCCTGTTCCTGTGCAATTCCTGAGATGAAGGAGGGCAGAATTCCCCCGATCACTTTATTGATGTTCCCTGCTGCACACAAACTGACTGCAAAGACCAGCCTGCACAGTTTGGGGTGACCCACAGAGCCAGATGTCAAGCACCAGCCATGGATCACCACCTTCCAGAGAAGCCACCTGTTTTCTGGTGCTTTTCTGGTCATGTGCAAATAAAAGGAAAAGAAAAAGGGAATGGGGAAGAAGCTGTCAATAACCGAGTGTATCGTAGCTACAGTGGACCATGCGGGATTCTCTCAAGGTCTGGTGTCTGCAGGGATTCAGGAAGCAACAGAAACAGACAGAATAGCCAAAGCAGAGAGACACCCTTCCATGTGCTTGGCTGTCTGCTCCGGAACATATGTGAGTTTGTCTGCTCCAAGCCTGCTGCTTATCCAATTCCTCGCAGTTAACTTATGTTCCCATTCCTGCCCATCTGTCTCTAGCTCATCCTCTTCTATCTCTCACCATTTTTTTTTAAATTTTTGGTGGTAGTTCTTATTATATCCTTTTGCTCTTGGCTTGCAGGGAAGCAGTAATTCCCAGGTCCGTTCCTGCAGTTTGGGCACCTGGATGGAAAACTGCAGAAGCCTCACAGACTGTGAATGGTTGTGCGGAAGAGAGAATTCTGGCCGTCCTCAGCTTTGTGCAAGGAATTGTATCAGCCCAAATGCTTTCTTCTGAGCAAATATTACAGGTAAAAAGCCCATCTGCCCTAGCTCCTCCCCTCTGCCATTGTTAATGCTGCTGCCATTCTTGATCTTAGACAGCACAATGCCTGAGATTTAAGCCTTCACCAGGATGATGTTACCCCCTTTTCTTCCTGCCTGGGCTCCTGTGAGCTGCGTGATGGACAGTCTTTCTCAGAATGGTGATGACCGGATCGCCCAACACATTCATCTGTCTGGCTCAGATTTAGCATGCTAGAAGTTGAGCAATTGCATGAATTGTTTTGAAGCAAATAGAGCCTCTGTCTGGATGAGCAACACAGTGGAAGGGGGGAAGAGGAACTTCCTGGTAAAGATAATGAACTGGCCAGGTGCTGTCTAGCTGGCTGCTTAGGTTTCCGTACTTGAAAGGCACCCAGCATCTCGCAAGAAGGAGAGAGGGGAGCGATAATGACATAGCAGCACTGAGCATCACCTCTGCTGGACAGGTTGAATTCCGAGTTGGATGGCAGCTGCAAGCATGCCTTGCTCTCCCTTCCTCTTGTAAATGCTGTGACCTTTAAGCTTGTTTTAAGGTGCAGGCCTAAAGCCAGCAGAGCTCATGTGGCAGAGTGGGACTTGGGAAAGCCGGGTTCTAGATCCCACTCAGCCATGAAGCCCACTGGGTGACCTCGGTCCGGTACAATCTCTCAGCATTGCCTACCTCACAGGGTTGTTGTTGTGAGGATAAAATGGAGAGAAGGAGAACCTTTGAAGCAGACTTTGGTTCTTGCAAAAGGAAGAAAGGTGGGGCTTCGATGCAATGTGATAATAATGGTGTATCGTTTTGGTGAGCTGTAAGCCAGAGTATCTGCTGCAGGGACCCACACTGTAGCTTTGATGGACTCTCTGATGCGGAAGTTAAAGTACTTTCTGGCTTCTTCCATTAATTCTCTTGAATCCCCACCCTGAGTTTTTGTCCTGTCCCACCAACTGACCCACGCGGCTCCCACCCAAGCCTTTGACTTCCACTTGATCTGCGGAAATCAGGAGGGGAGCACTTCCGAGGGAAGGCACGGGTGTTCCTCACATCCTGACATTCAAGTTGCTGTTTCATCCGGAGACCCCAGAGAGCCTGCTTGCCCTTTCAAGGGACATGTGGCTGCAGGGACTCTTAACCGCATCTCTTTCTCATCTCTACTCCTCTTCTCCCTTCCACTAATCAAAATTACAGCTTTCCAGAGGGGGCTTAATGGCAGCTCCTCTCAGTTGCAGATGCAGGTTTAGTGGAGCTCTCAGCAGCTAATACATTTACATGTAGAGAGATTTATAGCTCCGAGAGTGGCTGGAGCTCAGGCCTGGAATTCAAATATGCATGCGAGCCTCATCCACTCTCTGAGGTCGGGTTGCTGGGCTCTGCTCCACGGACCAGATGCCATTTGCCAAGAACTATGTGAAGGCCTCCCTTTCCACTGGGGCTGGCATCAGGGGACACCCATGAGGCCCCGCCTGCATGTTGCAGGGGCTGAAGGCTGGGGGTAGATGTCGGCACTGGTCCTCTCTGCAGCCTCCGGGAGCCCTTTCCCTTCACTCTCTTGCCATTTCTGTCCATTCACCTGCCCTCTCAGAGCATGAGAGCCATGGCAAGAGTTAGCAGATGAAGAGGTCACTCGATCCCACTTCCCTTGTGATCTCGATGGGGAAGATGTGCAGATTGAGCCCAGTGGCAAGGCAAGAGAATAAGAACCAGTCCCCAGTGGAGGGGGGCGCTCTACTGGAGGCACCTTGCTCAGGGGCCCCGCAGCCTGATGCAGGCTATGCCGTCCTCCATCGCCCCATCCATCTTCTCCAGAGAAGGACCATCAATTGTCCGTAATGCAAAGGCCTGCTTACATTTGGCCTGCCAGAAAAGAATCGGATCGTGTGTCCCTTTGGTTGGCTGTTTCCTTCCCCAGAGAGGCCAGCTGGATGCCCTGGGGAATCTCACCAGCAGGGTGTGAAGGGAAGCATGACTGTGTCCAGCACCAGCAACTCAGTGGCAGAGGCGGCTCAGAGACCTATTCTGCATCCATTTTTTTCTCAAACGTCATCTGAGTTCACAGCCATCCTCATCTCATCTCACAGTAGTGGATTCCCTCCTTTAATTCTGCATCTCCCTAAAGTTATGTCTCTCCCTGCCAATGTCTTGTGCATCTGGTTCAGCATGCATAGATTCCCTGCAAGATACCCCCCGAACATAAGGATATTAAGAATTGCCGTTCTGATCCATCTTGTCCAGGAGGCAGCCAGATGTCTCTCTGCCCCCAAGGTGAGTCATTAAGGTGATGGTTCCCCGCCTGGGTTTGCTCCGGGCACTTGGCATTCAGTAGAAAAAGGCACCATTAATGATCATGGGGCCCAAGCATCTCCCCCTTAAGGAAAGGTTACAGCACTCGAAGCTTTTTGAAAAATGATGAGTAGGGATAATGATAGACAAGCATAAAATTATGTAAGGTGTAGAGATATTGGATAGGGACAATGTTTTCTTCCTTTTTTATAATGAGAACTCAAAGCCATCTAAGCTTGCTTGCTTGCTTATTTATAGGCATGCCTTGTCTATGCTGCTCAATATAATAAAATGTCTAAGCATTATTTATCTGTCTAGTTATTGATTCATCTATTTCATTTCTATTTCACCCAATAGCCAGAAATCACTGGGCAGTTTGCAACAGTTTATAAAAACAGCACAAGAAAATACAATGAAATGCCATAAAATCTTATTAAAATATTTTGTTTTGTTTAGTTTAGTTGCAAAGTCATGCTTGACCCATCATGGCCCCATGGACAACATTCCTCCAGGCTTTTCTGTCCTCCATCATCCCACCCAAGCCCACACCCACCTCCCCAGTGACTCCATCCAGCCACCTCATCCTCTGCCGTCCCCTTCTCCTTTTGCCATCAATTGCTCTCAGCATTAGGGTCTTCTCCAGTAAGTTCTTCCTTCTCATTGTGTGGCCAAAGGATTTGAGTTTCATCTTCCATTTCTGGCCTTCTAAAGAGCAGTCAGGGTTGATTTCCTTTAAAATTGACTGGTATAATCTCTTTGTATTAAAATATAATACAAGCAGAAAATATAAGCAGAAAGGGTAAGGACAGATGAAAAAAAACAGGAAAATTGTATGGGAACAGGACAGCAGTAGGAGGTTCAAGACAGAGAAAGGGATAAGACTTCCTTGGACAGCATATATTCCAGTCGTGGGATTGGCTCCCACAGGATGCAGAGATGGCCACCAATTGACTTTAAAAGGGGATTAGACAAATTCATGGACAATAAAGCTAGCTTTAGCTAGTGTATGTTCACATGGAGACCATATAGCAAGATACGGATATATAGAGAGAGCAGGTGCAGAGGAGTGCTGGATGATGATTCAGGAGACCTGGGTTCTAATTCCCACTTGGGCAAGAGGTTGACCAGGGTTTTTCCTGACACTCAGGCTTACCTACCTTATAGGACTGTTGAAAGCTTAGAATGAAGAGAAGGAGGAAGATAATGTAAACTGCTTGACCTCAAGCAGAATGTGTGAGAGACTTCTGATTCAGCGTGCCTGCTCTCTTCCTTTATTGGTCTTAGTTTGTTCTTCTCTTCTTATACTGTTCTACCTGGAGGGAAAATGGAGATGCCAAAGAAAACTTTTGCCTTTGTAATTCATGCTCTTTGCCATATCTCGCAGTTCTTTAGACTGTGAAAACGAAGCTCCTGGGGAATATAGCCACGTTTCTGAATAAGAGCTTGTTTTCAATGGCATTTTTCCTGCTGCAGAACTGATTCTGTTTCACAGAGTTTTGCAGCAGCTTGTTGTTCTTTTAAGCAAACATCCTTTTGTGCCTATTGCTTAATTTTTCTCTGGATCAAACTGATATCTGCACTACTACTTTCTTGTGCTTATTTGGCGCTGGGTCACAGGAGACACAAATTGGGATGGTTGGACCTTCACAGGACTGTTCTACTATTGCCATATAATAAAGCGCACAGACAGAGCTCTCTACACGTAAGAAAACCAGCATTTGGGGAGAAGCATTCTGACATGCTCCTTGTTTTCTGGCAGTGGAGAACACCAGAGGCAAATTTTGTTTTGTTCTTAATTTCGAGGAGTGCTGAAAAATACAACCCAACAGCCTGAACTCTGACGTGGCACAGTCCATTTCTACCACTTTCTTCCTACTTCTTGCTGTATGTGTAGCACAAACCTCAGAAGTGATGTCTGGCTATGAAATCCCATTCAAATGGCTACACCTGCTTCTCACCTGCAGGACAGGTGTGGATCGCACATTGGTGCATACAGGAGGGGCAATGAAGAGGAAAGCAAGTAGCTCTTCCTCTCTGGAAGAACACTTTACTTCACACAGTTAAGCAGGTGTGTAAGAGTTTCTCTTCTTTTAGTGCCCACTAAAGAGCTCAGTGAGGCACTTGCTGCCAAATAAATCCTGCTGGAATGGACCCTGCCTGGCTGAGAGGGGGTTTCTGCTTGCTTGGATCCTGAGAACTTGATATTGCAAAGCTCGTTAAGTGCAACTACAAACCCTCACCAGCAAGGTTCTTCCCAAATTCCTTTTCACACTCAGAAAGTATGGCTGGCCATGGTTACCTGTGTGGTCATGAAAGACCATCCTTTCTGGGGGTGGGATGGGGGCAGGATTAAACTCCTTATGGGGTTGGTCTCGGTCTAGAGCTAGCAGGGGTAAGGCAGCCACAGAGGAGCTGTTTGCAAGGACACAACTGTCTTGTGTCGCACTAGGTATTGCCCAGGTGGGAGTACCTCACCTGACCAGCAGAAGGAGGCACCTTGTTTGGGTCAGGGGTCCTCACTGATGGGCTACAATCCCATTTCAGATGTGATTTAGGAGGAGGGATTTCTGCTGTCACACCTTTGCATTAATCTGGGGCCAGCCTGGGAATCTTATCATCTTTACTGCATCTTTACTGCCTCAAACAAATCCTCTCCATTTGGGCTTCCTACAAACTGGACCTCTATGGGCATCCCTCCTGTGGACTCTACCCAGTTCAGACTCTTGTACCTTGAACTTTATGTTCTTAAGAACCTGCCATGAAAAGTACCTTTAGAACATGACATCTTGTTTGGAATGGATTGTGGAGTGTTATCACTGATATCCCAGAGTTTCCAAATAGTTTGGACTGCTCTGCCCTTTCTGGGTCACCAGCTATGTGATCTTTGTAGACTGTGACCAATAACCTTTTGCCGTTGAATTTGATCCAATAAATGGCTCTCACTGATTCGGTGTGTCTTGTGTCAGATGGCAGAGTACCTGCTTGAACAACTGGGCTCAAGGTGTAGGCAAAGCCCAGGAAGCCTCTAACAAGAGCAGTATTACTACAGGAAAATTACAGTTAAATATATTTCAATGATCTGTCAAAAGGTGAATGAAATGGAGGTTTAAAAAGTGATGTTCTCTTGTCAGTGATCTATTGTTATTCCTTTAGAGACACCTCTAGAGCTTTATAGCCATTCTATATAGGTTTATTTAGCAATATACCTCAGTTCAGTCCCTCACCCTCCGATACTTGGGGACTGTGGTGTTCTCTCATTCAGAACATTACAGAGAAACTTCCAGGCTGTTTCCAAAGGAGACCTTATCATACTATTCCCAAAATGTTATGGAGGGTCCAGACAACCTCATCATCCATTTGTCACTATCCTGTGTTTTTTCTTATCATGGAAAATACATTAAGGAAAAGTGGTTCACAATGTTCTCAGATAGTAACCTTAGGACCTTGCCATCAGAAACCTCCTACCTTTCCAAAGGACCATAGACACTCCTTAATTCAATTTCCAGACTCTGATTAGGTACTGAGTGGGTTCACACAGCACAATAACCCACCATCAAGGGCTGAGTATAGATTGAGTGTGGGTTATCATTCAAACAATGATTTTCTTGTTCTCTGAACCCAGCCACACTAATAAACCATGACGTCTTAACCACACATAAGTCCACAGTGCACAACCCAACAACGAACCATGGGTTCTCTTCATGGATTCTTTATTGAGAAACCATGGGGGTTTCTTTAACATGGCTGGGTTCAAAATACAAGATAATCCACCTTTCAACAACAAACCATGATAGCCCATATGCTAGGTTTAGTTGACAACCCAAACTAAACCTAGCATATGGGCTATCATGTTGTCTGAACGCAGCCGTTGCCTCTATTGCAAGCTAAACTGTTACTGAGATCCTTATCCAGAGTAGTGGGACAGCAAGCTCAACAAGCATTTTGTCTTCTCCCTGTGCCAGTCTAACCATACCACCAGTGCTGCTGAATGCAAGCCTTTGTTGGCAGCAGCCTAGGAATTTAAATGGAGTCTGATGTTTTGTGCAGCATCCTTTCCTTTTGCTCTGCTTGTGCCGTGGATACATCTGCAGAGGCTGAGTTTCCTAGCTGAGGCCATCATTGCTCCATCCGAGAGCAAGCACTGTGCATAGCAACCCTCGCAAACTCAGTGCCTGGCAAGCCTGTTCAAAGGTTCTGAGGGGGACGGGAGAGAAGGCTTCTCCTGCCCATGGGCTGCACATCTGAAGACAGTGGGTGGACCATCGCCTTGGCTTAGGATGGGGAAACATGGTTGATTTAATCATAGTAGGGTCTAAGGTGAAAGTGTCGACTTGAATGCAGTGGAAATCCCATTGGTTTCTGTGAGACTAAGGCTAGTTCTGAACAGACCAAGGAAGGAGCAGTCTCAAAGCAAGCAGGAGGACCTACTGCAGCAAAGTCATGTGGGAAATCCAGCTGCTTTTGTCATGTCCAGCTGTGTCTTGCTGCACATGTGGGCCACTGTAGCATAACTGACCTATTACTCCTACTCTGTTAGTAAAAGACCAGTAATTGTATCATTATTTATTTCATCATTTTGGTTTGTGCTTCTCCCAAGGATCTCAGGGTGATACCCATGGTTCCGAGCCTCCTCCTGTCATTTTGTCCTCACAACAGCCTTGTGAGGCCATTAGGCTGAGAGAGAGTGACAGCACAAGGTCAGCCACTGAATCTCATTGCTGAGCGAGGCTTTGAATTCAGGTCAGCCTGATCCTCCAACCAGTCATTGCTTTCCTGCTGTTGGACTCCAGCCCTTACAGTTCCCAGCCAACCAGCCCATTTCCTCTCGATCCAACACATCTGGATGACACTTGCTTACAGAAGACTGTTCCAGTTGCTCTACTGCTTAACCACACCAGCTGCTTCAGTCCACTGATGAGCAATATGGGACTAGCCAGAGCCCGGGTCCCATTATCCTGCCCACATAAATGGACTCCTCCGGAAGCAATGAAAAAGCAAATGAGGGATCAGATGTTGTGAGTTGGTCCAAGTTTTCCTAAACTGGCTGGCATGCTATATCCCTCAGTTACTCAAGAGGATTCTGAATTAGCTGCTGGGATCTTTGTAAAAGGGAACGGGAAATGCAGCCTCTTCCTCATTGTGACTCTTCTCTGGGCTCCCTGTCTCCCAAGTTGCACTAATCTGCTGTATTAACGTGGACCTTCTCCACCTCATTCAGAGTATTTTCCTACAAGTTGTTGAATGTGCGTGTTACATGTTTTGGCAGCCCTGCAAGCACCCTTCTCTCTCTCTCCCTCTCAGCTTTAGAAATCCCTCCATCCCTCGCGTGCGGTGCCTTCATTCAGGATTTCGCTTTTAACAAAGCCATAAAGAGAGGGCGAGGGAGAGCAGCGGCCCTTCTGCGGTTGTCACTGACAACCCTCCTGCCACTGAGCTCAGAGTCGGGTCTTGCTCTTAGGAATGCCCTCCATCTCTATCGCATCGCACCGCTCTGAGCCCCGCATCCCAAACCCCCAGAACACCTTTTCCTCTCGCTGCCTCACAAAGCTCTTTGTGGCAGCTGCCTTCCTCTTCTGGAGGTTTTATTTATAGCCTTGTCTTGCCCGCACTTTCTTCCCAGTGCAGCTGAGCAGCTGAACTCTTAATATCTTGGCAAGGCTTCTTTGTCACTGGCTCAGCTGCATGTGGAGCGCTGTGAAGAGAGGAGGGTTTTTCTTTTCCTTTCCCGAAAGCCATTTGGGGAGTTTTAAAAGTCTCCTCTTTCCTGCATCATTCATCATGTCCAGGGGTGCCGGCCTGTGCCACCCACCAGAGACTGCAGAGGAACTGCCACTCCGGTTGCCTGGCATAATATCAGGCAGTGCTGGCTTGCGAGTCTTGCAGGCCCTGGGGCAAGACCCCCTTCCCAAGTTCCTCCTCTTTCTCCAGGGTGGGCCGCTTGCTCCTCATCGCCCTTCTCATCCCTGCTACCACTTCTTGTATGGCCAGCAGGAAGCCTGGGTGCAAACAGCGGTGGCATCCTTCCCCACCATGGCTGCCAGGGCCAGAGCAGAAGGCATGTGGACAAGCAGGTTGAGATGATGAAAAAGAGGAGCAAGTCCTTTGTCAGGGGCCACCAGCTGGGCCTGGCAGGTGCCTGACCTTGCTTGCCCTTGTCTCTTGCCCTAGTAGTACATGAATGAATGGACCAAGATTACGTTGGCTCATTGGGCATAGTTTTATTTTAATAACATTTGCAGAATAGCCCAAGGTGGCCTGGGGAAGCATCAACGGTGGTCTCTGCTAGGATGCCAGGACCCAGCAACTGATGGGGATGCCCATGTGTTGATGCCAAGCCTACTTTGGAAATGGACCAGTTTCTGTCACCATGCTCCTCCAGCCCACAGCGGGAGGCAATCGTCTCCCTGTATGGCTGCAAGTTTTTTGAGGCATTCTGCGGACTTTTGTTTGATAGGGAATGCCAGACTGAATGGAGCCTGGTTTGGTCCAGCAAGCAATTCCTTTATAATTCCTATTTTAGTCCCACTTCCCCAAGAGTCGACAAGTTCCAGGATCAGTGCTATTGGGTCTGATTTCCTAAGAAAGAGAGAGTACCAGAAGCTTAAGACCATGTAATATTTGCCATATTTGCAAACCTACGGACAGAATATACGTAAGTGAAGGAAAATAGCAGCCATTCCTGTAAGGTTGCATTGCTGTTTCTCCCCTGCCACCAGGAAAGAGATAGCAAGAATGAGAATTTCCAGCCTCCGAAAGAGTCCTGCAGTGGACCTTATTTCACTGTTACGTCTTTGGTACATCTTGAAGAAGGATTTGAAAGGACATCCCTTAAAAATCAGTGCATGTCGCATCATGCACTTCAGGGACTGCCATGAAGACATGGGCTGTAGAACCAGCATGGCATAGTGGTTGGACCAGTCAAGCCAGGAAGCTTGGGAACTGTAGTCCAATGTATCTGGAGGGCAGTAATTGGAGCAATCTCTCTTCAGAACCTGCCTTTTTTCTGGGCCATCTGTGCAATGACTTCCACCCAGAGAGGGAGAATCATGAAGCATCCTCAAAGCATCCTGATGGCATTGGACCCTTTCTGAGAATCTCTCTGTCACCAATGACCTTGGGCCAATCACTCCCAACTCAACTCCCTTGCAGGTTTGCTCTGATATAATATGGGGAATGGAGCTGAACCATGTATTTTTCCTTGAACTTTTTGGAAGGAAAGTAGAATATTAATGCAATACATAAATAAAATGGACCAGACATTGGCACTATGCTTCGTTTTTGTTTTTCGTTTTTGAAATTATTATGGTTGAGTACTGAGAGGAAGGAATACTAATAATAATAACAAATGATATTGTCTAAAAATAGAAATGAAGGCGAGGAACCTAGGAACACCAGAATGAGGGTGGGGAGAACACACATCAGGAAGCATCGGATGCATGCTGAGAGCTAAGATCTATTCAGCCACTGCTACAATTGAAAAGGTCAAGAAGTTTGATTATGCTGGCACTTTATTAAGATCAGATGGGAGGCTTAATGAGGATATTGGAAGATGTGATGCTGTCACCAGGAGACTTGTTACAGCAACAAGAATCATACTGATAAATAACTGCCTGTGAGTTGATGGAAAGGATTGGACTGAGGAAATACACAGAGATGCCATATGAATGCTCAGTGTAGAGATCAGCAAGCCCATTGGAATGTGAGCTTGGGACTGAAGCCTCTTTTTGCAGCCATTCTGTGGCCCAGCGCTCCCAAGGGGCCTCCTGCCCAGCCCAGCTGTCGTGCATGTGACTTTCCTGGCTCAGTGGCTCAGGTCTGGATGTTCTCCTTGGGTGTGCCACAACTTACCTGCAGCCCATTTGCTTCTGTCTGACTCCTCCCACTAACATGAATGTCTAAACCAAACCGGACATGTATATTGTGACTGAGTCTAGGATCTTGGCTTTTTGCTCCATAAACCAAGACCATTAATCAGTTTATTTTCTCAGTTTGCAAATCCTACATGATTTGGGAACAATAATCAAGATTTTTGCTTTGTACAGAATGCAAAAGAAGCCACACATGTTCCAACTCATTCATGACAAGTTATGTTCCCCTAGAAATGGGGCTGTTTTTTGAATTAACCTCTTAAGAATCAAGTGAAGTAGATCAAATGTTTAATCACCTCCTCTTGCCAATGGGGGACTGGAACTGAGAGAACAGGGGCTTTAAGGAGCCATAGATCTTGTTTCTGTTGCAACAGACTAACACACCAACCCACCCTGCCCTAGAATTTAAGGCTAACCAGTGAATTTGTAGCAGAGATAAGATTTCAAGTGGGCCTCATTCTTTCTAATTTGAGGAAGACAGAAGCATCTGGCTTCTATTCCCCAAAGCTATTTCCATAATTCTGACTTAACCTGGGTTTGCCTGCTCTGAGGTAGATCGTATAATTCATTACAATCCTGCTAGCATTGGAGAATAAAATGGAGTCTGAGACCCCTTGGCTCAGAAGCAGTGTCACTGGTTGAGGTCAGGGAGCCATTCTGCACGTTATGCAGAATCGGGTGTTAGATTTTGGCCTCTGTTAGTTCTCACGATGGAGCTGCGTGAAAGGCAGAGGTCGTATGTGGGAGTGCTTCCCCTGGTGGAAGCCACCGCTGCATGTAATAGTCCATGACTTCAAGGAGAAGGTGACTCTGAACCTTTCTCCCTGATTCACTATTTAGATCCGCGCAGCTAACATGACAATGTATTTACAAAGAAGACTCCCCAGTTGTATTCTGAGGGTGGAATAGTCCAGAATCCAACCAGCACTTCCTGCAGGAGGCCAAGACAAAAGGGGATTGAGAGACCTGCGACAACCAGCCTGTCGTGATCATCTTCACACAGGGTGAGGCTGAGTGCTGCAGTGCAGATTCCTGGACACACGCTCCTCCTGTATCTCTTCCCCTGCTTGATCTTAGGATCCATCCGAGAACCAGGTGACATTATCTGGCTGCAGAGCATCCATTGCGATGAGGAAGAGGTATAGTGAGCCAGGAGCAGCTCTTTCCTGGGCTTGTCCTTCTGCACGTGCCCGTCTTTCCTGCAAGGGAAGATGCTTGCCGGGAATGACTGGAACGGTTTCAGCCTCTCTGTCCACCAAGCATGAAAAGCATCGTTGCTGCAGACTGCAACTCAGAAGCTGTCTCCCTGGCTCCCTTTCAAGCATGTTAATGGTTTCATTGAGTGCCGTCAGAGTGATTCTGGCATGGCTGTGGCTCATCTGGGGATTCGAGGCACAATGGTATTTGCCTAGCCATTGGCCAGGCAGCTCCTCGGGCCATTTCTGTCTCCTTGGCCCATTTCCCCTGTGGATCAGAGCTAGGGCTTGTGCTGAGCCATTTCCAGGCTGTTGGGCAGCTAAACTGTGGCCCAAAGCATGATTCGCTGTGGTCCACAGCACATGCGGAGAAGATTTGGCCCTGTAATGAAGGGAAATGCTGCCTTTGCAGGGTACTGGGATCTGTTTGGGAGCACCCTTGGTTCATGCAGTGCAAATCTACCATCACATCTCCATAGTGGAGCTCCAGAAAAACAAGAAAGCTGTGACTGTACAGAAAAAGCAGCTCTGGATGGCACCAGTTGGCTAGTGCCCGTGATATCATCACAGCATCCTCAGCCTTGCAACTATTTTTTAATATAATGAATGACAAGCTCATGGAAACATTTATACAGTGCTCTTTGTGCCATTCCTTTCAATGTCACATTAGCTGTCACCTGTATCTGCCCAGCTAAGTGAGTTAGTGACTGACTGATAGCGGGGATCTGGTTGAGCAGCTAAAACAGCTGGAGCTGGGGGTCAGACTAGATGGACCAGGAGGTCCCTTCTGACTCACTTTGTTTCAATATTCCATCATGGACACCCATGGAATCCAATACAGGAGCAAGCAATGCTGATATTGTGTATATCAGGGGTGGCCAGAGCGAGGTATGCAAACTGCATATGGTTCTTTGTGCTTATTTTGCAGCTCGATGCACGCTGTCGCTGCCCACGGGTGCTCGTTCACAGCTCTCAAACCCCTGACATTTCCTGTATGTGGCTCTGCCATTGAGCAAGCCTGGCCACCCCAATATATTTGTTGTGTTTCTCTTCCTCTCCCTACCTGCAAATGAGAAAATGTCAACCCTTCCCGGATTCCTGGTCAGGTGGCAAAACTGCCAGGGGGTCCCATGTCCTCCAAGAGATGATTTTGGGGCGCTGCTGGCTATGGGCTTCATTTGCGTGCCCCTCTCAGGCAGGTGGGGAATAGTTTCCCTCTGTTCTTGCTCTAACTCAGCACAGGCTGGTTTCTGCTTCTGCCAGGCTCGGGGGAAGACAAACGAATAAAAATAACAACAAGATGTGTATATGCGTGTGCACGTATGTAGACACACACACACACACACACACACACACACACCCCGAGAAAGTGATAGGCTGCCCATCTGTTGTGTGGGCGAGAGAGCACGAGACGCGCATTCTCCTTCTCCCCACTGCTGAAGCAAGGGTTCTGCAACGCTTTTCCATGCCAAGTGACTAAAAGCACGCTGAGGCGGGGCTCTCCCTCGAGATGTCTCATTTCTGGGCTTCGTTTTTCACCCTGTCTCCATGGCAGAAGCGTGGCAAAGCCAGCTCTCACGAAGAGTGGCAGAAGGGGAGCCAACGCCGCTTCGTGCGTCCCTGCCCTGTCAGGTTCGGCACGTGGGAATGGCTCTGCCGGTGGCCCAGGCTGGCCCGTCACTGGACAGAAGGAGGCAGCTGCACCTACCACTGCCAAGCTGTACTTCATTCCATTTTTATTATGAATGTCTGCATCACATGCCCAAAATGTTCTCAGGCCAGTCCTACATTCTGAAAATTCAGAATGTAACATCACCAAACCAGCTCAGGGAGGTACAGTTACCATTTTCCTTCCACTCCATCTCCTGCAACTTCTACAGTAAGCTTTAATGAAATCAAGAATTCCTACCCACGACAATTCCATTCCACAGGGTCAATGCAGTAAATTGCCGATCATGGCAAACACCTTCCCCAACCTGGTGCTCTCCAGATGTTTTGGACAACAGTGCCATTGGCCATGCCAACTGGGTGATGAGAGTTGAAGCTGCAAACTGCTGGAGGGTATCAGGTTGGGTAAGGCTGATGTAGCGTATAGTATAACGTCGCTACATGAAAACTATGTCTGATTTGGCTTCATGGTGACACCATGGAGGATAAATGACACCAGCTGAGAGCCAGAAAGAGAAGGCCCATAATGGCAGAGCAAGTGCTGTGCAAACCAGTCTTGGCTTCTGTTCCCCTGCACCACCAGGTAGATCTTGGAAAGAGACCAGCCAACCCTGGGGAGCTGCAGCCAATCAGTACCGTCAGATGAACCAGTGTTCTTCCTTGGTGTAAGAGCATCCTCAGAGAGAGAGACTGAGGGACAGATAGAATTGGGGACCTGGGGGCGGGGGGCACACAGAAAACTCTTACACACACAATTATATAAAGAAATAGGTGAATATGTTTACATTACAACCCTCAACCCCAATCCCCCCACCCCATTCAACTCTGCTGCCCAATTAGGCAGGGACAAATTATCAGTTGATCAAAATGTTGCTGACTGATCATTCTAATCAGCTAGCGGACTAGATCTTGCATCTCTAATATATGGTGTTGTCAACGTAATAAGAGTACCAACAGCGCAGAAGAAAGATGCCTAGTCCAAGGAGGTTTCATTACAAATGTCAGCTGTGGGGAAGACAACAAAGGAGGAGAGATGGGAAGGGAGGAAAGGGAGCTGCAAGGCTAATAATGGATGAATGTGAACAAATGTGATGATTCAACATCTTTTCACCCATCTATAGAGACACACATTTGATCCAGGATGATAAAATTCCTTTCCCTGAAACCCCACATACACCTTTCCAGTGTCCACTAACCACCAATTCTTCATCTAATTACCCAGCAGCCCTTGCTGCCCTTGTCAGCAGCTCACAGGAAATAAATTCCAACTGGTGTCAACCCTTCGCACCTCAATTAGTTACTTTTTAAAGGAAGTGCTATTGAATATTTTTGTAGGAATAGCGTTTCCATGGCACCCAGTCGACAGAAGTGTTTCCACGAGCAATCAGTGTTTCCTGGCAATCGGCACTCGTGGAAGGTTGACCTGTGCTAGCTCTCTCTCTCTGCTGCCACACAGGTAGAAACTGAGACAAGCACAGGTGTGTGTTCACATACCCAGACTGTGGATGCCTTCACATGCCTGTAAAATCAGTAGAGCTACAACACGCAGTATATGTTGACCTCTTGAGATGTTCTCCTTACACACAGTTTTGTGTGTGCATGAAATAACACTGTACACACAAGTCTATAGATGAGTAAGTCAGTCATTTGACTAAGGGGTGGTATAGAAATAAATACATACATACATTGCTCCTGGTAAGCTGCACCTGCCATATGTGCCAGCTCACGAACAAGGAAGCAGTGGCTTCGTTGTAACACCACTGGGCCAACATGGCTGGATACATCATACAGAGCCTGATTTCATGATTTGTGAACAGTTGGGACTGAAATTAGCCTTGCCGAATGAAGAATCATAAATATGCTTTCTGCTATTCTAAGATTTTGAATGATGGTTGAACATATGCAATACCAAACTGCCTCTTAGACATGTAGCATCATGTTTCTGTTCTGCTCGTGTGCATCATGACATCTTGTGTCAGGAAATATTTGTTCTCTGGTTGTTGTTGAATGTATTTTGTTTACAAACTCTTAGATAAATATCAGGCAACTAAAGGGCTGAAGTCACTATGTATGGATGCGAAAGCTGGACATTGAAGAAAGCTGATATGGAGAAAGTAGAAGTGGTTGAAGCATGGTGCTGGAAGAGAGATTGATGAATAGTCTGGACCAACAGAAAGACAAACAAGTTGGTCCTGGATCAAAGCCAGAATCTGTCCTACTAGCAAAAATGACAAAATGGAGGCTGATATACTTCAACCAGATCAGGAGATACTCATTGGAGAAGACAATAATGTTAGAGGAAGTTGAAGGCAGATGGAGAAATGGAATGATTCCTTTAAGGAGGACACATCCTAGAATTTATAAGCACTCAGAAGGACTGTCAAGGACAAGTCATTTTGGAGGGTGTTCATTCATGGAATTGCCAAGAGTCAGAGTTGACTTGATGGCATATAACAACAAAGTGTTAAAGTAAACCACATCTGAGAAAGTGAAAAGGTAATCGTGGATAGATATCGACCTAAATTTGGCTGCTTAGTTATGCCAACTGCACAGACTCACAGGCACAGAAAGAGACATTCTCATGATACATCTATTTTTAATTATGAGCATCATATGATTTCAGTGCATCAGATTCAGGGCCCATAATAAATAGGGGAGTGGCAAACAAGCTAGAGTTTAGAGACAGACTAATTAAAGATTTTTGCAGCCTGACAAGTCAGGGCTCAAGACCACAGCAGGCCTAGAACCCAGGAGATCCCAGGCAATGATTCAGTCTGTGCTCTACCTTCAAACTCTGATGAAAGCAGGAAACTGTCATGGTCCCAGCCTGAAGCTGAGAGCCAGAGGAGGATGAGTCCTCTGGGACCAGAGCTGCCATATCACCAGCTAAGGAGTTGGACGGAGTTCCTGACCCTGCGGTTAGTGCCTGTAGACCTTCAGAGATGACTTCATGCACACATAAGGTCACAGAAAGAGGCACCCAGAATCAGATCAATGGTCCATCTAGTCCAGCTTTCCATTCAGTCAGCGGCAAAGCAGCTGCCACAGGGCCTCTCAAGCACTGGGGTACGAGGACTCTCTCCTACTCAAGCTTTTCAGTTTGTCTACACAGACACACTGTGCTGATGTTGGAGAGAGCTCCCAAGCATCAAGATGAGCAGCCTTCTCCTCCATGAATTAGTCCAGTTTTTTGAAGCCATCCAATCTGGCAGTCATCACTATTTCCTGTAGCAATGAATCCCAGTTCAACTATGCACTGTGTGAAGACATTTTCCCTTTTACGAGAGGAGAACTTAATCAACAGGGGCCGGAGGGAGGGACTTCTAAGGTAGGGATGGGCAGAAGGTAGACCTCCAGATGTTCTGCACATCTGATTATTGGTCATGCTGATAGGGGCCTCTGGGAGTTATACCCCAAAGCATCTGGAGTGTGGCCATCTATCTATCTCTGTCCTAAAAGCCCCATTCCCCTCCAGCTCTCGTTGGAGCAAATTGCCTATTTGGAGCTTTCTGGGGTGCTGAAACCTCAGCCTCTGAGTATCTCAGATTAAGCAGAAGCTCCAAGGCAGTGGCCAGCTAGACCAGCAGGGAAGCTACAGCTGGCAACTGTTGCCGGGAAAACAGCTGGGAAGTTATTGTTGCTGGGAACAGCGTCAGCAAGGTCATGTGGTGGAAGCCATGGCTTCCTGCACAAAGCTTCCACATCAGGCTCATGCAGCAACCTTTGCTGGTTTTGCTGCTGTCCCGAGGCTGGTGGCAACTTTTTGATCTCCCTGACAGCTTGAGAGGACATAGGCCTGCTGTGCTGAGCCTCGGAGAAAGCTGAATCATATCCGAATCCCTTCCCCATCCAAAACTTTTTCTGACGTGTCATCCTGCCCTTTCTCATCCGTGTCTTCACAATGACATCAGCATGACTGTGTAGAGCTGATCTCCCCTGGAAGAGCCCTATTCCTCCAGGAATCTATTGTGAAGGCTGCCTTAGTCATCCCCAGGGTGGGTGGTGGTGGGAAGAGTCACACAGCTGTCAGTGACAGAATCTGCTTAGCCAAACATCTATTTTGTTTGGCCCTCTAAAGATTCTTTCGACTGGAGTACCTTACCCATCTTCCCCATCCTTCCCACTCTCAGGGTGCTTTTTCATGTGACAAAGAGCTCTGCTGTACCAAAGAAAGGCTGAGATGAGCAAGGAGGCTGAGTCAGCTTTTCTTGGGCCCTTGAGCAAGGTGAGGGGGAGCGGAGGCAAGTTACGGAGCAGCACTTTCCGCCCGCGGAGCAGTCATGCAGTCATGGGGCCGGGGGAGAGGGGTGGGTTGTGTGTGGGGGCCTCCGCTCTGTCAATCAGCCAGGGGAGGAGGGAGGCAGCAGCTTGCCACCCCAGCTCATTAGAAATGCTAATTGGATGTGATTAAACCAAAGAAAACACAATGGCAACTGGTGCTGACTAAGGCTTTGAGCAATCCTGGGAACACTCATCTGTTTGAAGCCCAGGTTGGGCATTTAGCTGGTGAAAAAAACCTGCTGCAGAGTTGATGAAAAGTTTGCGCATTCTTTGTGTGCATGTACACACATGTATGTAAAAAGCTTATGCCCAGCTGGAGAGGGCCATTCTTCCCTGCCCCGGTCCCTTCCAGATCGTTGCACACAGTGCTCCTCTCCCTGCCCACCGAGATGCAGGAATTGCTAGGGGTGAACTAAAGGCTTCTTCCAGCCCCCAGCGATCGCTAGGAAAGCTACAGCTCCTTTGCCGCTACAGGCAATGGGAAAATAGTGCACTCAGAAGGCCAGGAACATTTGATGGGTGTTTGGGCTGCGGTGAAAAGCTTCAGGGACCACCCAGGGTGTGGCCAAGGGTCTATAGGATTGTAGATGACTCGTGTGCAGATGATGCTACAAGTGACACGGAGCCAAATTGGGCTCCTGAGATTCGTGCAGGCCCTGATGAGTGACCTAAGCTCTGCCTTCCAGTGGTGACCAGAAGATTGTTCATCTTGGACCAACCTCTGCTTGGTGCCTGGATTGCTGCTGAAGAACTAGTGCACTATAGCTCCTGCCCCAACCCCCCAGCCTAACTGGAAGCAACGCTCTGCAGTGTCTTGGCCATGAGCCAGCAATGGGGCCATGGTGGACGTCAGAGGTGGCAGGGAGGTGTGGGTCCATGGTGTAGCCAACAGGGAACCTTCCTCCACCTGAAGACTGCTGTCACAGCTGCAGCACCAGAAGGCTATCTGGGTGCAGGCTCTGTATTCCTTGGTAGCTTGGGGTGAGGAGATGGGATGCAGGGATTTCAACCCCCTGAGGGTTCAGCTCAGGCTGCTACACTGTTTGTGGGTCAGGCGGACCCCTGCCTGCTACAGCTTAAAGTTCACAGTGGTGGATCAAAGGGATGTCCTGCTGGTGCGTTTTGTTGTCTCCAACCTCATCTGCCACCTCACTCAGACTTCTCTGTCCCTTATGAGCTTGGCTGCAAGTCACACAGTAGCTGCGGCAAACAGATTTTCCCAACCGCAAGTACCGTGAAGTATTTTGAAGTGACTTGGTCTTGAGTGGCACTGAAGACCCAATGGATTTACAGAAGACCTGCTTCTGGTGGAGATGAGGACTGCTAAAACTGGTTTGTCGATGCAGATCAAGATAGTTGCCTGAATTTTTGAACACTCCTTGCGGGCATGGCTGTGGGAACACCTCTCTCTTATGCAACTGACTCTCTGGGAGAAGCAAACAAGGAAGATCGGATATTTCCAAACTCTTTGTCCTCTGCCAAACCAAAGTGCACACCGGTGGGGATGCTGTAGCTATTATTTATTTAAACGCCAGGCTGCACTCTGCTCCAAAAAGACATAAATAATGATTAAGAACAATAGCACTTTTATTAATATAGCTCACAAAGGTGCCCATGGCACCACACAATGAATAAAACCAAAGGCAGCCTAATAACAAAACAATGTCATATGCCAACGTCCTAATACGCAAACGCCAGTAGCATAAACAAGGTGCTGGCATGGGAGAGGATGAGAAATGTGGCGTTGGGAGGAGCTCCATGAGAACCATTGGGAGGCCACAGAGAAACAGGTGGTCTGTTGCCTGATTCCTTTGGATCACAATGGAAGAAATAGATTGCAGGGTGCCAAGTAACTTCTCTTCCCTGGAGTCTGGAAGGAAAGGCTTGTAGATCTCATAAACTGTAAGGTCAAGAGTCTTGTCCTGAAAGCATGCAACCTTCGATTCTGTGCTGTGCGTTGAACATTTCTCACCATGTGCTGGGAGATGGGAGGGGGAATTGGAGTAGTTTGTTGCCACAGATTGTCCTGCTTCACAAAGGCAGCCTCTTGGAAGGCAGCCTCATTTGGTTTAAAAATAAAGACCAGTAGGAAGGAGAGCCAGTGGGGTATTCCATCCACAGTTGACACCAGAGCAGAAGATTGAGCCATGTCTTCCACAATATGGTAAGATGTTCTGCATAATGGCAATTTCCAAACCTGATCAATACATATCAATCGACAGATGCAGACGTATGGACATCTGTGTCTGCTTTTATGGTCCCATTTTGATTTCGGTCTTGCATAAGTGGCCAGTCTGTGTTGCCTTTATGCCTTCCTTGTGAGCTTCTTGTAGGCACCTGGCTGGCTTTTGTGGGAAGTGGGAAACTGGAATAGATCACTCTGCAGTCTGATCTAGTGGGGCTCTTTAAGATAGGAACCCAAGAAACCATCATTAGAATGGTTTTAATTCTGGAACACACAGACCGACATTTTGAGGTTCAAATGTGGACTGATTTCTTTTACCAGCTTCCAGTGAAAGAACAGAAGAGTCTCTTATCCTCAGGCAACTTGTGAATGGCCATTTCTGACCCATGTGGAGGGCATCAGGCATGGAAAACCGGGTATGGAAAGTTACCACTGTGGAGATTGCAAAGCTGCTTTCTGCCAAGAGAGAGGATGGGCAATTAAGACTTTCCATTTTTACCAGAAGTCCATGCTGCATGTTACGGACATATAGTCTCTTTCATACACTCTCCTTCCTCACTTTCATTAAGGGGCTCCGACCTCCATGCTGTGCTTATCTAATGGCTGGCAAAGTGTACCGGATGCCACTTTTCCCTGCTGTGTCCAATTATTCCAACAGAGCTCCAGGACAGATTAAAGACAAACAAATTGGGTTCCAGCACAATAAAGCAGTGATTTGGGTCTTGGTGGAACAAAGTCTCTCATTCACCAGGGTTGGGATGGGCAGAGGGGGAAGGTTGCCACTGGCCAGTGGCTCACCAGCTCTGCAGTTCACCAGCTATTCTTGGCTATTTCATGTCCCAGCAGTGTAGCCCAAATTGCCCTCTAAGTGCCCCACAGCAATACGATTCCACAGTATTGCAGAGCTGGGGAGGTGCACAGACAGAGGAAGAGAAGCGTCTTTATCTCCTGCTTTTTGGGATTCTGAGATGATTGCAGACAGACGGCTGCCATTCTGAGCAGGTCAGAAAATGACCTGTAACAGCATCTGGAGCAGGAAGGGAATTTGGAAACGTCTGTGGCAAGCATGGGGTCACTGCCTACAGTATCATGGAAAGCATTCAAGAAGCACGTTAGCGACATCTTCCTAACCCTGTAATTTTGCTTCAGAGGAGCTTGATGGTGCAGAGCCAATGGTTTGTTAGCTTCCCAATTCCATCGTGCTGAAGAGGAGATGGCTCACGGGAGGAAGTGGCTTCATGAGAGCCTCTATTACCTGGTGCAGGTGCAGGCGTACTCCAGTTCAGCATTGCTTGTTTAGATCCTTTCTGCAGGACCCTTGCTTGGATGAAAAAGTCTCATGTAATCGGTTGCATGAACCTTGATTTAACAAATGAGCAGCTAAATTTGCACCACCCCAAGTGGGCAGAGTGCACATGGCAGGAAGGGATGCTCAATGGAAGAGTGCTGTGGAGGAGAGCTTGTATTCAGGCTGATGAAAACTTGGGCCAAGTAACTTTGGGAGAGCCTGGTACAGGGCCTGGAGACATGGAGCCAGCAATCCAGTACAAGGCCCTGTTTGTCTGGGCTGACCCCAGTCTTGTGAGGGCCCTGGGCTACCATAGTTCCACATCAAATGCCCCCTCTTAGGCTCATGGTACCTTCCCCTGTTTTAATGTCCCACAATGGGCCTTGATCTAATATCTCCCAGAAGCATCAGAAGAACAGACTGGGTCAGACCAAGGCTCCATCCTTCCGCTATTCACACAGTGCCAACCAGGTGCCTGTGGGGCAGCACCCCTTTCCCACATGTGTTCTTCAGCACCTGTTATATAGAGGCCCATTGGATACCAAAGGCAATATATAGCCATCATGGCCAGTAGCCGTGATGAGCCTTCTTCTCCATGAGTTTGTCCAGTCTCCTTTTCAGACCATCCTTAAATTTTGTGGCAGTGAAGCCTGCAGTTTGGGTGAACAAGTATTCCCTTTCTCTGTCCCAAATCTCTTCACCAATCAGCCCTTGGTTGCATAGCCAGAAGTGTGGCTTCTAGATCAAGAGAGGTATTACTACCACTCTACATGACTCTGGTGCGCCTGCAACTGGACTATTGTGTTCAGTTTTGGGCCCCTCATTACAGAAAGGATATAGCCAGGTTGGAGTCAGTGCAGCGTAGGGCCACAAGGATGGTGGCTGGTTTGCAGGGGATGCCGTATGAGGCGAGACTGAGGGAACTGGGTCTCTTCAACCTGAAGAAGAGGAGACTCAGAGGGGATATGTTGGTGACATACAGGTATGTGAGAGGAAGTCACATGGAGATGGGCAGAGGCCTGTTCTCCCCTGCAGAGGAAGGCAGGACGCGCTCCAATGGAGCCAAGCTCAGGGAGCCAAGGTTCAATTTGGATGCCAGGAAGCATTTCCTGACAGTCAGGACCCCGAGGGTGTGGAATGGGCTTCCACGGGAGGTCGTTGAGGCCCCATTGGTGAGGGTGTTCAAGGATAGGCTGGATGCCCACACGGTGGGCATGTCGTGAGCGGAGCCGGCTGGTGCCGGAGGTCAGACTAGATGGCCCGGGAGGCCCCTTCTGACTCGCGCTGTTTCTCTGTTTCTGTGTTTCACGAGATGACCTGCTTTCTGCTAATTATGAGGGAGAGACGTCCCCCACTCCAGTTTCTCCATACCATGCATAATTTTGTAGACTCCTGCCATGTCTCTCCTCACTCTCCTTGCTTCTAAGCTCCTTTTTCACCACCTTCCAGTGGTAGTTATTGTTCCTCATACAGCAGTTGCTCCCACCCTTGATCCCTTTGGACGACCTTTTCTTCACCTTATCTTGGCCGGCCAGGGCGGACGGTTGGTCCTATGCGTACAGGCATCAGAAGGGGCTTGGCAGCCCTTGCAGGTGTGCAAGGCATGCTGCACAGTGACGCCAGCACAGGGCCAGCCGTGCGACTCCACTGCCTGATTGCCTTTTGCATGCTGTAACTTGCATCCCTCTTAGAATTTGCATCTGCACCTGACAAATTCGTGGATGGATCTCATTCTGCATTTAGAAGCTTTACTCATCATTTTCCCACCTTCTGCTCTTCTGTAGATCAGAAATGGTTTCCAGGCAGTGAGTGCCTGACTAAATGATTTGATCATTACTGTGCCACATTTAAATTGGTGAGTGGCGTTTAATTATCCTGTGATGGCATCTTGGCTTGCACTTGGCGTAGAGTGAAGGCTCACATGTCATTAGTCCCAGTTCTTGGCTATGCACTCCCCAGAGTCCTTTGCAACATTGTGGGCAAATTCTGGGATATTCTTATTGCTCTTTACCATGCATCCAGCTGCTCTCTGCCTCCTCAACACTTGTGCTTTTGTGCACTGCAGAGGAAGTGCATGTGCAAACCAAGGAGCACATAGGAATACAGAAAGCTTCCCTATACCAAGTGAGACCCTTGGTCCATGTAGCCAAGCACTGCTGACACTGACTGGCAGCAGTGGCTCTCCTGGGCTTCAGGCAGGAGGAAAACCCTGAGGAGGGAATCGGAGAGCTTCCGCATGCAATGCAGATGCTCCACCACAGAGATGTACCCACTCCTTGCCTGCGTCCCTCACCGCTGCGACATTCCCAGCATTTATGGCAGCATCAGAAAAAGGCAGGTTGACACTCAACCAGGTGGCAAAGCACTGTGGGATTTTTAAAGCAGGGAAATTTCGACTGGATACTGAAGGCTCGTCTTCCGGAGTGCCAGCAGTGTGGCTTTCATGGCCTTCGGGCCTGCCAAGGCTGACCACCCCAACTTACTGCCGAAGGGGTTTTCTAAGCCACGTGGCCCCCAAAATGTGAAGCCACTCATGCCCAGAATTATTCTGAATTAAACATTCAACACGACACCTTTTCCTTTTTCTGCTCATTGGGGATGGCAATATAATTGCTGCTTTCAGAATAGGCAGGCGAGAAGGTCATATGTCTTCGTGGGCTGTCAGACGATGATTATCACCATTTGCTTTCCAGCAGCCCATCTCCTTGGTTTGCTTATTAGAAAGTGAGCGTCGCATTGTGCAAGCAGAGTTGCGCCTCCCTGCTTGCGTGTCACGTCTCCTCCCAATCCAAGGCTGATTCAAGGAGGCCCAAAACTTCCACAGCCTGCTCTGCCATCCCAGCTGGCTCCAGGGCCAAGTGTGCACATACAAACAACAGCCTTGGAGAGCATTTTTTAAATTAATTTGGGCTTTATTTATTTATTTGTTGAAAGTTTTTGTATGCCGTCCCCTTGCTATATAGCCTCGGGGCGGCTCACACAATTTTATACCCCACCTGTATGCTTGCTAAAGTCTCCCTCAAAGTGGCTCACAACATTAAAAATGCAATGAGCAATCACACAGGTAAAGGTGTAATCCCATGCACATTTAGCTGGAAGAAAGGTTGACAATTCCAGGACGCCCCAGGCAGACATGTGGAGAATCAAAGTCCCCTTTCTGTCTAAACTCACATAGGATTGAGCCTTAAAGCATCTTCTGTCTAAATGTCCTGCCTGGGGAGGCAGTGTTGCACAGTGGTTAAGTGCATGGGAGTGGGACTCAGGTGATCTGGGATCTGTGCCCTGCTCAGCCATTCAGTAGCCCATTCAGTATACAAGCCTTCTGGATGGCGAAAAGTAAAACTGTCTGATATACTGGAGCAAATTTTAAAACCCCTTGACCTGACCCCCGAAACTGAAAAGTGAAGGGGCCCGGTGAGTCTTTCTTGGCAGGGCATGCCATTGGCAGCATCCCAGTCAACAAAATCCCCTTCTTGGTGTGCTTCTGCCTTTAGAGGGTAGATGGAAGGCAGCTGAGCAGCCTCCAGACTGATCTGAGTAGAACAAGATGTCCTTGGCTTCAGCGACCCCATTCTTAAGCCATGCAGGGCTTTTATAGTGCAGATCAACACTCTGAATTGTGCCCAGAAATGAACAGGAAGCCAATGAAATGGTCTTCTGACTAGGGCCAGTCAGGAATGTAGCCACCACAATTAGCATAACCAGGTGGTCTTTGCTTGGATCACCTGTGCTCCACATTCCAGGTCTCTGCTCAGAGCATCTTCATATGGATAATTTCATTTTTGATGCTTGTCACACGGAGTCTGCCTCTTTGCATTGTAAAGGTCTGGACCTCCTTGGTTCTCTCAGTGGACCTTGTACCCGTGTCTCCGGCAGTCACTGCATGAACGTATGTGTGAAAGAGGGCAGGGTTTGGGCAGTCCTTTTGCATAAGCAGGATCTTTCAGAGAACAGACTTGCTATTTTTCAGAGAACAGGCACACACACACACACATGCACACACTCACACTCACACAGAGCCATGGATATCTTGTGCAGCCATTCGGAATGCATCAAGGCCCTAGACACCAATTCCTTGCAGTATTGCAGGAATCCAAATTAGTACCATCTGTCAACTGAGAACTGATTATTTCTCTCTTTCTCCCAAGCTGGATTTTCAGTCAGATTCCATCAGCCAGAAGAGAAGAAGGAGTTGCCTTTTAACCCTCTTGTTCTGGCCTGATTACCTGCCAGTGATGCTGCAAGGGAGGGGCCTTAGTGCCGTGGCAGAGCACTGGCTTTGCATGCAGAAGGACCTGGATTCAGCCCTAGCATGATTACGTAAGGCTGGTCCATGCTGAAAATACAGACTCAGACTACACCTGTTTCCTGTGTTTCCAAGGTCTCAGGCTCAAGGCTTCCTTACCCTTCTGTCTGCAGTCCTTATAGGTACTAGTAACCCAGTTAGATGCAGTGGAGGACAGCATTCATATACCCTTAGTAGCTTGCATAGAAAAGAGAATTTTAGGCGATGCCACTTCTCAGTCCAGCACAAAAAGCTATACCTGCCCAATTCCCACCTGTCCAAGCCTGCTTCTTCCTAGGCCTTTGGACAAAAACTCTGAGATCATATTTATACATGCAAAAGACAGTCATGAAGAGTGAATTCCAGTTTTTGAGAAGCTTAGAGAGCAGACATACGTGGGGGGATTTGATGGGGTGAGGAAGAGTGGTGTGTGGAAGAGTATATTTTTACTGCTTTCGGGTGAAAAGAATCCCTTTTTCCTTTTAGCTGGTTTGCTTGTTGCACTTGCTGTGAATATCTTGATGGTGGACTGTACTGGCTATTAGAAACCCTGCTTCTGTTTGGTTGGGGGTTTTGGTGCAAAGCATTTGGGAGCTGGAATGCGTCCTGTAAGGAGGACAGCATGGCTTGCAGGAGGCTGGAAGGTGAGAGCAGAAAGGAATCATGCCATTTTGCTTTCAGGGGCAAGCGGTGCTGTGTCAAGGGTTTGGTCTGCTTGTCTGGATAACTGCTTGCAGCAATGCATCCCACTTGCATATTTGCAAATAAGCAGATAATGGCAAGTCTCTGGAATCCTGGGAAGGACTGTGGCCAGGTAAAAAGACAGCTTGCCGTGAAACACCCTGTTGCTTGAGGTGGTGTGAAGAATATTATTTACTTCCTAAGCTGCTGTGTCAGGCTTAGTTCAATGGACTTTCTGCATCCCTCCAAGACAGGCGGTGGAGCAGTAGTTTCTTCATGACCTGCAATAAACCCAAGGATATCTCATTGATTGATTCTAGGTAACAAATCTGGCTTTGCATGGCTCGCTGTCACTCTTAGTTTGATCAAACAAAGGCAAGCAAACTCATTGCTTGATGCGTCTGCACAGCCTGCCTTGGTGCAGTCATACTCACTGGCACCCCTAGCTATGGCCTCAGCCGTGGTGCTCCCCAGGGAAAGCTTCCATATAGTCAGAAGTGCCTGGTCCAGTGTTGGGCCCTTCATTACAGGAAGGATATAGCCAGGTTGGAGTCAGTGCAGCGCAGGGCCACTAGGATGGTGGCTGGTTTGCAGGGGATGCCGTATGAGGCGAGACTGAGGGAACTGGGTCTCTTCAGCCTGGAGAAGAGCAGACTCAGAGGGGATATATTGGCGACATACAGGTATGTGAGAGGAAGTCACATGGAGATGGGTACAGACCTGTTCTCCCCTGCAGAGGAAGGCAGGACGCGCTCCAAGGGAGCCAAGCTCAGGGAACCCAGGTTCCATTTGGATGCCAGGAAGCACTTCCTGACAGTCAGGACCCTGAGGGTGTGGAATGGGCTTCCACGGGAGGTCGTTGAGGCCCCATCGGTGAGGGTGTTCAAAGATAGGCTGGACATGCACATGGTGGGCATGTCATGAGTAGAGCCGGCTGGTGCCAGAGGTCAGACTATATGGCCCAGGAGGCCCCTTCTGACTTGCTCTGTTTCTATGTTTCTAAGCTTGGAAGCTAAGCAAGGTTGGGCCTGGTTATTATGTGGATGGGAGACTTGAGTCCTGCATTGAGCAGGGGGTTGGACCTGATGGCCTTCTAGGTCCCTTCCAGCTGTATGATTCTATGGAATGGTCTGTCCATTCCATCCCACTGATGTGGGCTGCCAGTAGAAAGAGTACGTCCTTTCTGGAAGCTAGACTGGGACTCAAGTGGGTGGACTTGGCTGATGCCCTGGAAGATCAGCACTCTGCTTGATCATACCTATTCTTCCAACAATTCTTTCCTAAATAAAAGAACTTTTGCACAGCTCCCATTGGTTTCAATCAGCTTTACACAGGAGAGACCAAGCTGGTGGTGGATTGTGCCAACAACTGCATTTTTCTTACAAAGCTTTGCATCCTATTATTGGGAAGTTTGGTGAGGAAGTCGTAATTGCAGACTGTCATCCTTAGCTGCAGGACAGCTCCTGTTTTCTAATCTCAAAGTGTGAGAGACAAATTACTTGGGTTATAAAAACAGCTGAAAAGCAACACATTTTGTTTTGCAATATTCATAGCCCTCTGTGCCAAAAATTCATGTTTTTATTGTTGCTGAATACATTTATGGTTTACTAAAGATAGACAGTCACTCCCTACTGGCTCATGCATGGTGTGCATTAGGGGATTGTTTTCCGAACTCCCAAGTCACTACACAATCCCACTTGACTTTGAAGCATCTCATGCAACAAGAGGTAAATTCACAAGCACCACACACCAAGAGAGAGTAAGAAGAAGGTTGATGATTCAGACCACTGACTTATAAAGTCTGACATTCTGGTCACACAAGGATCAGAGGTGGATTGGGACTTGGGAGATCGAGAGATTCCCAAGTCCCAGATTTGGGACCAGTCACTAACTTTCAGACTGATGTAGCTCACAGGCTTGTTGTGTGGATAAAATGACAAGATGCAACTATAATAAACAAACAGCACCCTCCTGCTCAGGTTCTTCAGGAACAGATATAGAGAGGTGCACTGCCTCGGATACTACTGGAGATGACACCTAGCTACATGCCCAGTAATCACTGATAGCCTCATCCTCCTTCATGAATTCGTCTAATCCCTTTTTAAAGCCAGCCAGGTCAGCAGTCTCCATCACTTCTCGTAGTAGCAAATTTCATAATTTATGCTTTAGGTCAAGAAAGACTTGCTGTTATCATGCCTGACTCTTCTGCCAATCGGTTTCATGGGATGACCCCTTCATGAGAAGGGGAAAGCGGTTTCCTCATCTACTTCCTCCAAACCATGCAATATTTTTTATACCAAGTCTCCCACCATTTAGTCCACCCATTTTTTCCTTCAAGCTACGCAGACCTAGATACTGTACCCTTTCCTCATCGGGGCTTTGCCCCAGCTCCTTGATTATTTTGATTGTCCTTTTCCAAACTTCTTCCAACTCAACAATAATATTTTTAAAGTGTGGTGATCATAACTTATACACAGTATTCCAAGTGGGCTGTAGCATCGGCTGCAAGGCGAGCAGCGTCTTGACCAGGAGACATGCAGCATGCTCCAAACCATGAGAGGGTGAACTCCAAAACCCCTTGGAGTTGCTTGTTGTTGTTGTTGTTGTTAGTCGCGAAGTCGTGTCCGACCCATCACGACCCCATGGACAACATTCCTCCAGGCCTTCCTGTCTTCCACCATCTCCCAAAGTCCACCTAAGCTCACACCGACTGCTTCAGGGACTCCATCCAGTCACCTCATCCTCTTCTTCTTTTGCCACCTATTGTTCCCAGCATCAGGCTCTTCTCCAGGGAGTCCTTCCTTCTCATTAGGTGGCCAAAGTATCTGAGTTTCATCTTCAGGATCTGGCCTTCTGCAGAACAGTCAGGGTTGATCTCCTCTCGGACTGACAGGTTTGATCACCTTGCGGTCCAAGGGACTCGCAGGACCGCAAAGTCCCTTGGAGCTGCTTAGTCATCTTCAAAACAGCAGCTGCTAGGGGACAAATCCGGTTCAGGGCCTACAGGGAGAGGTTGCAGTTCACCATGTCTTCCTACGGGACAAAAATCGGGCAAGTGCTCTGACTGCCCCATGGCTGTTTTCCGTGGGAGAGAGCAACTGCAGCTCTGCCTGAGCGTTCCTTCCAGCAAAAGGTCTAGAGAAGTGCCAAATAAATAGTCATTAGCTAATGATGGGAAAGGAGCCCACTTGCAAACTGAAGGCATATGCATTGTGAAGGCAGTCAGCTGAATGACAATGGAAAAGGCGGTTTCCCTTTTTGCAGTCTAACCTGGGTGGCTAAAGCTCCTTCAGCTCACATAAGCATTAGCCTGCGCTTGCAAATGCTACACCCGCCTCTAAGGAGAACCGCACAAAGAACTCCTGCCTCTAAATGAAGGCCCAGCCTGCCCTGGCAAGCGGAACCGATCACACAAATATTATGATTATTAGCTTAGTTGATTATTCCTTTAATAATAACAATATATTGAAATAGCATTGATTAGAGGATTCAGTTGCAAATTCGTTCCCACCACACTCTGCAGTTGAAATGTATCAGCCCTTGGCAATGCTGCATATTCAGTCCAGAAAGACATTGGCCAGTTGAACTCATTTTGCAGGATCACTTCTATGCATTATGCAGTGGCAGAATCCTGCATGGTTTCACCACAGGCTGCAGGTTGGACTGCATGCTATTACTGTTGTTATTTTATTGTTATCATTGGAAATCTGCCCTGCCCCCCATTACAGCTGGTTCTGGGTGGATGATTTAGCTAGCATAGCTGACCAGTACTCTCTGTGCAAGGTTGGGGCAGGCTGATGCTGGCTAAACTTCAGGAGCCAATGGCTAGCCTACAAGCTGGTTTACATGCTCTTTGGGCAAAGGGCAGGTATTGGACAGATTTGGGAATCCCTCCAAAATTGTCTCTCCCTTGATGGCATGCCAGCTATTCAAAGATCCATCTTTCTCACTCTCTCCTTCTGCAGAAGGACAGACACAACCAGAGTGATCCTTCAGTTTCAGTTTCTCTTTCTTCTTATCTTAAATCCACGTTGTCTCACATATTCAGAATTTGTCCAGTTTTAAATTCAGTATGCTGCAAGTTTTTAAAAAACAGTTCTCATTACATTTTGTACACAGCATTACAACTTTCTTCCCTCAATAAACAATACCCTAATTTGCACATTGTTGCAGATAGTTTTCTTAACAGAAAGTATTTTTAAAGTTACCTACATGAATACACATGTGTAGTTCCCCTAATACGAACATTTGCTGTGCAGGTTTGATTGTCAAATTCCACTGCAAACTTCAGAGCACTGCAAATTCCAGAGATAACACAGTTTTGATTTGTGTCATAGTTTGAAAGTGTTACATCAGATTAAGTTTCATTAAGTGTGAACCCAATGAATTTCTCCCCCATTTCTAAGGGAGAATAATTCCCATTTCCACAGCAGTCATGACCCATTCTTAGTCACGGTGGACAATTTATCTGCATTATCTGTAACAAAGGAGATATTCGCCTGGACCAATTTTAGACAGACCTGCTGGTTCAACCTAATTTACCAGACTTTGTTAAGCAGACTTTGCCTTTTGGCTATTGGGCAGTATAAGAATGAAATAAATAAATAAAAATGAGCATAGAATCCTACATTCTGCTAAAGGGTGAAGCCCAAGAGATCCTTTAGGCCAACCCCCAATCTTACCAATATTCATAACTTTGCTTTGACTTCATCAAAGTTGCCATAGCAAAGGGATGGTACCAAAGAATAGCTATAAAGGATATAAAGTCGAAGAGAAACTTAATTTAGCAGGTTATTGATCAATGACAACCAGTTTAACCGTTTTATGCCAAATGATTCTGGCATTTCTGGTTTCTCAGTTTTGAGTGAAAAAGCCAGGCTATGTGTCATAGCCAACTTGACTGTTTGTGTGTTGGCTTCTCTGGTGGGTTATGGGCAACATGCCAAATTCACCTTAGTGGGTTTGCTGAACCCTTCGTTGCCTTGTGCATGCATGAGACCTATCTAGGCTGGACATGCACATGGTGGGCATGTTGTGCGTGGAGCCGGTTGGTGCCGGAGGTCAGACTAGATGGCCCAGGAGACCCCTTCTGACTCGCTCTGTTTCTATGTTTCTATTTGCAACCCATGTCAGCTCAGCAAGCCACTGCAGATAATCATGTACCCTCCAGCCTTCTAAGTCAGAGTAGGGAATGCTGTGTAGGTCTGTGTGGGATAGCAAATGGAAGTTTAAAAATAAAAAACCAATAAATGTGAGATCACTGAAATGTGATTAATATAACATCAAAAATGCTAATGGGATTTGGAGGCTTGGGTTGAGGATTAGAGGGATCATCGGAATAAATCCCAAATACTGTACAAGGTTTTCATTGTATCTATGTGTGGGGGTGGGTGGGGGGGAGACAGACTTGCATTCAGGAGGAGTTGAGGAAGCTGTCAGGTGGCACTCGGCCATAAGAAGGGGCTTTTGCAAGATTGCAGGGGGTCACAGCACTGTAAATCCAGACCACACAGCCGATTCCAAGACTGGAGGGTCCTTAAACAATGCACTCTCAGCAAGCCCTTAATCTGGAAGAGAATGGGCATGCACACATGTGGATGCTGGCCACCTTGATGGTCCATACAAAGACAGGTGGCTTTCCTGTGATGGGGCCTCCTCTCGTTTGTTGGGCCTAAGTGAATGGCTGACCTGGTCCTTTTGGAGCTCCCATTGCCCTGATTGTCTGAGAGAGAGACAAACACTGGCATAAGATGTCCATGGATGTCCTTTTCAAAATGCAAAGTTTTTTTTTAAAGTAACCTTTTCTCACATTTGTCAATGGAAGAAAAGGTGTGCTTTGGAAAAAAAAGCCACACTTTCCTCATTGGAACAAACTGAAAAACCAGGTTGTAAATGAGAATGGCAATGCACAAAACAGATCCTTGAAGACCTTTGAAGAGAAGTTTTGAGGATTTTGGCAAGCTCGAGCATCTCTGGTTCTCCCATCCTTGGTAAAAACTAGGCCAGAATGAAGAGGTAAGCCTGAAAGGAGTGTATTATGTTTCTTAAATGGCTTTCTTTTCATCTTCCAGAAAGAGAATAAGGGGCAGGCACCTATCAGTTTATGATTCTTCTGTTTATCTCATTCCCAAAGTCATGCCTCAGGATTACTGAATGTTTATACCCAGTCTCAATTTATTTATCATCTATCTGTATGGCACGCTGTGGCACAGGTGGGTAATTTGAAGTTCTCCAGGTGTTTGGCCTCCAACTTCCATGGTACTTCACCTGGCTAGGGCTCACAAAAAGCCCACCCCTGCTCTGTGGCGTCCTCAGCTTAAGTGGTGGGCATAAAAAGGGGGTGATGCGGGATGGCTCCGAGGATCCATGTCTACCCCACCCCCATTGCATCCAACCAATTCAGTGGGACTTGTCTAAGAAAAACAGTGGAGCTGGGTAGCATATCAAAATCAAAGCTCAATTGCTGGTACACACAGAAAGTTGTTTCCATCCAAAGATCTCCCTTGCTGGATTGGGGCACATATGTGCATAGAACAAATGCACAGATGCTAAAATGCTTCATAGCTCATGAACTGCATGCAGGTTCTCTTATGTGGAAGTTCCTTCGGGTGGAGAGAGAAATGACACATGAGAAATGGCCCTCAGGTTACCAGGTTGTTGTTACTGAAATAAAAAGGGGTGGGGGCAGGGAGAGAATTTGACTTTCCATAGTATTCGTAGGTAGACAGGACTAGATTTTGCGTATCTCTTCTTTCCCCCTTACATAAAGCAGGATGTTCAAATTCACATCTTATAGCCTCTTTCCTGTCTGGCTGCTGATTGTGTTGTAACTTCTCACTGGCTCATTCTTGCTGGCAGAGAAGGATGGGCAGGAGGGTCTGACCCCCATGAAAGATGAAGAGAAGTGAAAGAGGAATTGAGGAGCAGGGAATGAGAAAGCAAGATCGGCCTGCAGACAAATACTACTCTCTTCTCCCTTTGACAGCTGGGCTTGGAATCTAATCCCCTGCCCTGGGTAATAACCAGTGCCTGTTCCCAGCTCAATAATCTTAAACATTGATTCCAGCAGGGGGACTGATCTGGCAGCTGTGGGTCAGATTAATTACTCTGGGGGATGGGAGATGAGGTTGCTACCTCTTCAGAGAGTCCAGCTTCAAGGGCATCTTGTCCTGCAGCCTTGACTGGAAGCAGAAGAGCTATTTGGTAGCTTGACCTTGTCTGCTACTTGAACTCAAGTTCAGGGGGGACTCAGTCAACAGGAGCAATTAGATTTCCTTTGCAGGTGGAGACAGACCTCTTTTATAGTCATGGGTATGTCAGAACAGGTCCAGGGATAGCTCTTCTGAATCACTGGCCAGGTTGTAGGTCCCTCCTTCACACCTGGTGACAGGTATGGGACCATGTATCACTTATTCACCAGTTGTCATTTCTGAGCTGAACTCAAAGTGCTGGTTCTACCTTTGAAGCAAGGATGAGGAATCTCTCAAGGACCACATCCCCTGCTCTTGAGGGCCCCTTGTCAGTGCTGAGCAGCACCAGAAATGTGAGAGGCATTGCTGCTTCTCTTTCTCTCTCTAATACTCACCCTCCTCTTTCCCCTTCTCTTTCATTCTTTCATCCCGTTCAGCTGTGCATCCCTCATCCAAAGGGTTCTCCAATGTCCATTGCACTGCACAGAAGTAAATTGGGACAAAATACCTCTGTGGTTCTTGGGAAAATAATTAATCCCATTCATTTATTTCGTTTCCATATGTCGCAATAGCCAAAGCTCTCTGGGCAGTTTCCAAAGAGTAAAACTCTGAAAAATACAGTACTGAACATATTATGGAGCCATTTACATTGAAACCTATAAGCAGACACCACATATACCCCCTCCAAAAAAAGGGGGGGGCACCAGGTAATTTCTGCTTTCTGCAAATCAGATCGGTTTCCGACAGGAGAGACCACCCTGTCAGCTGGAAGCACTGCCCCCTGCCCCCCACCGGACTTTCTAGAAACCTTTTATGTCTATCAGCCTTTGGGAAGCAGGCCATCTTGAAAGGTCCCTCACCCTTCCAGGGGTTAAAAGCTGCCACAACTCTTAACAGGACCGTGATTAGGTCAGTTCCATGGTTGTCATGGGGTTATCAAAATCCTGGGCCACCCCAGGCCAAGGGCTCTCGGCACGGATCGATGTTGACGTTTCCCAGAACTGACACTCTTGAAAGTCTCAACAGCACCCATGAGACCATCCACATTGGCCCAAGGGGGGAGACACCCCTGGACACTGTGCCCCAGCCTGTCTCATCTGGTCAGCACAAGGTAAGGAATTCCCTCTGGCCACATCAATGCCCTCATTCTCCCCACTGCAACCCTCCAACCTCTTTTGAGGCTGAACCAGTCACTCCAGTGGCAGAACTGGGAAAGACCAGCTCAGTCACGCATTCCAGAATAGCTGCCTTATCCACTATTAAATCATGATAAACAAGGCCTTACTTTCAACGGACTCCAGCATCTGGAGACCTGAGGACAGGCTGATAAGCGAACCATCAAACCTGCAGGTAGAGGACCAGAGCATGGCACAACCATTAATTTGTTGACCATGTTCCCCTAACCTGGCTAATCTTCTCCCCACGTTATTTTCCCAAGAGCTGTTGACATTTAGGAAAGGCTGGTGTTACCAGCAGACACAATGAGTTGGGCATCTAAGGCAGCTGATCTGAAGTGTCAGGAAAGGGCAGCAAATAATTGGCAAACTGTGTTGTTTTCCTGCCAAGGATAAGAGATTTGCTACTTCCGGTTCCCAAAGAATCAGGCTTGTGTTCTGTGTGCTTTGACTTTTGTGGGAAAGAGTATTTATTACTTCACTTAAGGCAGCAAAATGTCTTGGTTCTTCCCAGGCATCATGGGTGGGGATGGAGGTGGGGCGACACATTTGGCCTTGCGTGGAAAATGAGCTCAGTTCCTTCTTGCTCTGGGGGAATGAAATCCCCGCCCCCTGGCCATTGTGCATTAATGCTTTCATTGAAAGATAAATAAGCCAGGCATAGTTGGTTTACAATCAGCAGCTCAACGTGGAACAGGCTGAGCGCAACGTCTGAAAGAGGGTTGCACACTTGACAGAAGCGCTGCAGCGTGACTCAGAGCGCATCTTCCACCCGCCTGCCACAGGGGATTTCACCTCTAGGAAAGACGGCCCCACACTTCAAAAGGCAGCCCTGAATGGGCACCGAGAGAAAGCATGATGAAATCACAGCCGGGGGATACCCAACGCCTTGTGATTTCGGAGCTCCTGGTCTGCATATTTTTTCCTTTGATCTAGTGGCAGTCTCTGCTGGATCGTACAAAAGAGGCTTCTAAAAATGCTGCCAGGCTTCCCTCTGCCCACCTCCCCCTCTTCCCAGGGCACACCCGGGTGCCAGCTCACCCTCTCAAAGTCTCTCTTAATCACCTCTGCATCTCCCAGTTTATGGTATTGTCATCCCAGTTAATCAGCGACCCTCACCATTAAGGATCATTAAAGCTTAATTCACTGCCTGGGGAAACATTTTCATTATCAAGCGGAATTGTTGATTAAACGGTCCTGATTATATGGGCATTGTGCGGGTGGGGGTGCGGCAGATAGTGTGGACAGCCGGACATAATGGAATCGGATTGTGATAGAGGACATGTGCCTTTCAAGGTTTGTTCACTGCAAGCAGGCAGATGTGTGGCATTAATACTGTGATAGCACCAACGCTCTGCAAATGTGCTTTGCAGCTCAAGTAAAAGCAACAGGCACCTACCCGAGAAGCTTGTAGCCTCACCTGGAGAACTCATCCTATGTCTGATGAACACCAGTGCACACAACTCCCCCAGTCAGTGGGCTGTGGGACAGTGTCCCCCATGCTTTGTCTCTTCTCTCCTTCCTGCACAACCCTGATCCCCCCTCCAACGCTCTCTCTCTGCTCTTCGTTCACTTTCCCCGTCAGATGATAGTGCATAATGCACAAAAGGAACACAGGCAGCACTGCTGTTTGTGTGTCTTCCCTGGCACACCATTTTGGTCTCTGCAAAGCATATGTTGGAGCAAACAGGGGGCAGGTGGCTGTCCCCCCAGCCTCTCCCTTTGCCTCGATGGCATGCCTAGCCACGGAATACTGTGCACAGTTGCGGTTGCCACTCCTAAAGAAGGATGGGACTCCAGAAGGGAAGTCAGAGCTTTCACAGGAGCTGAGCAGGGTTGCTGTCAAGGATGCCACCCGTTCACATGGTTGCCATGCATTGAAGAAGGCTTGCTGGCATCTTCACAACCACAACAGCACCAACGAGTTAGAAAGGTGCAGAAAAGAGTTACCAAAATGATCAGGGGCCTGCAGCGACTCTCCCACAAAGAAGGGCTACAAACATCTGAGATGGTTTAGCATAGAAAAAAGTTGAGTTACAGGAGGCATGATGGAGGGGTGGAGAAAGAAGAGAGGGAAACTGTTCTCTCCCTTTCTCATAAGTTTCCAACCCAGGTCTAGTGCTGCGGTGGCCCTTATCGTTGGTGGCCATAATTGGATCTGGAGTGATCTGGGTTTGGGCCTGTTCGGCCTGTGGAATGTCAGACTCAGGGTGGGCTTGCCTCCATCAGGATTTTCACTGGGGGGCAGACAACCTTCTTCCACCCCGATGGCCTTGGCAGGGAAGGGGGGTTGGCCATCTCTCCGTGAGAACCTGACAGGAGAGGGAGTGGTGCTCAGGTATCACCCAGGTGGGAACACCTCACCTGACCAGCAGAAGGGGGCACCTTGTTTGGGTCAGGGGTCCTCACTGATGGGCTACAATCCCATTTCAGATGTTCTTTAGGAGGAGGGATTTCTGTGGTCACACCTTTGCAGTTAAGCGGGTGCCAGCCTGGGAGCCTTGAATGGGAACCTAATTAGCTTTGGCATGTTGCCTCTTGAACTTCATATTGTGAAGAATCTGCCATGAAAAGTACTGCTATATATATCTCTATACACACGTATATTAATAGAACGTGAATTCTGGTTTGCAATGCATTGTGCAGCTTCATCCCTGATAGCCCAGAGTTGCCAGATGGCTTGGACTGATCCTGACTCCAGAACGGTCCTGTGGCTGGGCCCATGCAGCATGGAGGCATCAAGTTGGAAAACAAGGCTAGCAAAATTGCGGCACGTTTGGCATTCCTCTGGGTTTACTTGTTAACCTGTTTTAAGGATTGAACGTGATAGGTTTGCAGGTTTCCATGAAGTTTTCCAGGTTGGATGAAACCTTTGCATGTGTGGCTTTGCTTAGGTCATTTTTGAGAACCTTTGTCTTTGATGTCCTGGAAAGTCAACCTCAGGAATCTTGCGGCCTCTTTCTCTGGCAACTTTTGGATTACAATCAGAAATGCAAACAACCTAGTTAGAAGGGCTTCTGCTTTGTAAAACTGCAGGTGAAGTAGGCGCCACATTAAAGAAAAGGGAAGACGTGACCCGTCTTGGCTTGATTATCTTCCTCCTCATCTTACTTGCTCTATGGAATTTTCCCCACCTAGTGGCCTTCCAGCAGATTGTACCACAGTGCTCGCTTCCTGGTCAGTGGCCATGCTCACTGGGGATGAAGGGAGTTGGTGTCCAAAACTTCTGGAGAGGTGTGTGTGGCAGGTTGCTGTATGCCAATCTGGCACAAATGATGGCACAATTTGAAAGCCTTGCTATCACCTTATTCACTGGCTCTTACTCTGGGATGGGGGTAAAGGGTCCTGGAGCTGCACCCCTCCCTCCTATGCCAGTGGACTTCATCTGTGCCTTGTACGAAGTAGGTCAGCTCAGGAAATTCTCCAACAGTGTGAACAGCCGCCCCCCCTTGCCTATCCTCACCATCTGGCGTTCAGAGGCATATACAGAGGATTCATGATTTATCTGGTTGAATGGAGGGGTGCAGCTTTGGCTTGGAGTGAGCAAGAAAAGCATTGCGTCTGTAGAGCTCAGGGAAGGAGCAATGGGGGGTGCTTCCTGGGGTGGTGGGATGCATGTGTGTGTTCCCCCCGTGGTTTTCTTGAGGGGGGCCCTACCAGCGATCCTGGGTCTGGTGGTGCCCCAGTTGCGATGGCTGCATTTCAACTCCAGATGTTGATCGCGGTCGTCTCAGAAACAAGCACTGCATCACCACCAACATTCACGCAGAAGCATCCTGCTAACAGCTTCCAGCTGTCTCCAGATGCAGGTGCCAACATGTCCTCTCCGGTGGCTGTGAGCTGTGAGCAAACCTTCCCAGAACAGAACAGGGCATTTTAACTAAGCCGGAAGAGGTGTGAAGGCTGGTTCTATATTTCTAGACAAAGCCAGTGGTTCAGGCAGCGCCCTTGATTATTTCTTCCAGGTATAGAGGGAAAAAGATTGTACCCACCAATGCCCCCTATGCGGTCTCAAACGTAATTCACCCATTCCCTGCAAATCAAAATTTAAGTAGGTGGGAGATTTGGCCATTGATCTCTGCAGTCTCGTCTAGTTCATCTTCTAGTAGGTACCATGGATACCTAGTTATAAGCGTCGCCACAAAGGTTAGAAACTTGATCTTTAAAAGGGAAAGGTGAGGTTCTCCCGAAGCTGCAATCTGCAGTGCCTCTTTCTTTCTTTTCCGTATCGGCACAGACTTGTGGCTCAGATTTTCCTCTACATGACATGAAAGCCAACTCAGACTCGGATTCCTCGAGTCACTAGTTGCGTTTCTACCATTCGGTGATGGAGCTTCTGCCTCTGGGGTAGATGGTATGGGAACACGCTTTGCAGCCCATACGGCACAGTGGACTGAGCTTGGAGAGGCCTGGGTTCCAGTCCTCATTTGGCCATGAAGCTCTGTGGGCGATTTGGGGCCAGCCATAGACTCTCCGCCAGGCCTACCTCACAAGGCTTATGTGAGGATACAATGGAGAGAGAATCATGTAAGATGCCAAGGGCTTTTTGCAGGAAAAAAGGGAGAAATAAATATAATAGACAACACGACTCAATTTGACTTCTATTGCCTTTTTCTCTAACCTGCTATCAATCTAAATACTGGGAGAACCACAGCACGGTAAATAATATTTTAGATATAAAATACTCACAATTAATCCCCAGGTGCTCTCTGTTGTGCAAGGGATCTGCGGGTTCTGGTTAGGAGCAGAGCGATAAATCCAAATACTGGCTGACTCACACCTTCCCAGGGAAAGCAGTTACTGCTTCTGCGTTCCCAGACGCCTTTGCTGCGACTTGAACTCCTTTTTACATCTAGCGTGGTCTAACCTAATTAAGTCTGCAGAACTCTTCCCTGATCCCATTTTAAGACTATTAGAAAAAGCACACGGGGCTTTTGCATCGTGCCTATGAGCACTTCTACTCTCCCCCACCGTTTCTTTTTCCTGTGCCCAACATTTAATTTGAGGCATTGTTCTGAAGAAACTCCAACATCTGTGCATGTGATACTTTAGTTTGTGTATTTCATTTAGTGTGATCCTGATGATGGGTCTGTAATTTTTACTTGGTTGTGTCTCCCATCACCACAAAACAACAATAGCAATGAAATGAAATGAAATGCCAATCTTAATTTCATTCCTGCTGGAGAAATTCTAATAAATATTTAGAAGGGATCTGGTTTGAAATTCCACTAGCCAGGAATGGGGACTTCTGACCTGCTTCCTACCACACTTCTGTAAATAGACTGAAATCTTAGAAGCCATCTTGTGTGCCAAGCTATTTTTTTCCACTTTATCGATGAGGAAGTGATGGTTGAGAACATGGGGGAGAGCAGATTCACTCAGCTCTGTTCTGTAAGTATTCCAAGATCCTGGCACTCTTTTCCACCAGGGATTTCTCAATGGATTTTGCTCATGCACCTGAAACAGGGAAGGCGGTAGGAGACAACACATGAATGATAAAGAAATGCAGAAAATGAGTTAAACAAAAGACGATATCCATGTTTAAAGCATTGGGAGATATATTTGATTAGATGTAATGTTGAAACATCTTTTGTTCTTCACATTGTGCCTGCACTAAAAAGGAACTTTTGGAAGGTAAATGTTCATTTTTAGTTTAAATGTGGTATGTTTTGAATGCAGACATGTATGAAAAAGCAGGCATTTGTCACCTGTCCTCCATAGCATGCAAATGTCTAGCAATGTACTTCCAGAAGAATTACGGGAATCTGGTAAGCTAGAACCTCAACATGCAGAAAAGGCAGGGTCCATGGGCATCCCTAGGGAAATCCAGCTTTTCCAAGGCCACCAAGCAAAGTACCGTATTTTTCGCTCTATAAGACGCGCCTGACCATAAGACGCACCTAGTTTTTAGAGGAGGAAAACAAGAAAAAAAAATATTCTGAATCAAATGGGCACATAATCACAGGCACATTCCCCATCACTTCCCCATGGGCTGCACATCTGACAGACTTACTGCACACACATATTCACTCTATAAGGCGCACAGACATTTCCCCTTACTTTTGAGGGGGGAAAAAGTGTGTCTTATAGAGCAAAAAATACAGTACTCGCTCGTGATGATCTTTTGCATGCAAGGCCTACTGCTGCCCCATTCTGACTTCCACTTGTGACACCCCAGAGCTAGTGACAGTGGTAATATTTGTATCACAAAAACAGAGATGGCAGACTACTTGGGAGGGTGGGGATGTGAATTTGTCTTCCTGATGCCTGGCTCAATGAAATCGATCTGCAGGAGTGATGAATCAATGGTAATTTGGTTGAAGGGGCTGCTGTTGTAGCAAGTACTGAGTAATTAGAAGGGCAAATGATATTGTGAACAGAGGCCTTTGACGACTCTCTGTCTGCGTTATGGGCTCATTAATGAAGTTGGCAGCCAACTGGATTCTTAATTTGGGGGAAAGGGGGGTTTCCTGTGTGCATGTGTGTGCGCATGGACATGCGTGCATATTTGTCAGCAAAGGCAGGGTGGGATCTTGTTTCTGTCCAGTATGACGATTTCCCACCTCTGGCTTTCCCACATGGTTGCAATTTGGGATCTCTGCTTCTCAAGTACCACTTATGAATCACCAAGGGGGAGGGGGCTGAAAGAGGATACTGTTGCATAAAATGTGCATATATTAACCTGCCCCCGTGCTATCCACTGTCCCAGTGCTGTGGATAGCCAAGGTCAGGGCCCCATCGCTTTCCTTTTGAAGGTGCTTTATCTTTATACCATACTTGGACTCCATAGCCATTCCGCAGAGAATACGTAAGAGTCAGTCGCCTGTCAGGCCTACAAGTAGAAGAATGTTTCTTGACCTTCTCCCCCCTTCCAGCAGCCTTTTTCTGACAGGCCCTCCTCCTCCTCCTTCTCCTCTTCTTTCCTATCAGGGGAGGGACAGATTACTCTTGCCAGACATCTCAACTGATCACATGCAAAACTCTTTCAAAAGTAGGCTGAGGGCTGCAAGAGATCAGGCTGACAGTGACAGCTTGCCCCTTCCTGATGCAGACAATACCGAGTTACACAGAGCAGTGACTTATTCTAAGGCAGTTCCTTGGGTTCTGAGGTTTTGGGCAAGAGTTCATGGGCAGCAGGGATGCATTTTGTCTGTCTGCTCACAGGTGTCTGGATTCAGGTCCTTATGTCTCATAACAACCATGAAATAACAGTCAGTGCTGAACAGTTTCTGATACACGACCTGCAACGTAATTTTTAAATTAGCTCCATTCATTCCATCAAGCCAAGGAACTGAACTGCAGTGCCAAGTTTTGGTTCTGAAATCCAGCTGTCACTTTCCCAGGTTTCAGCAATAAAAGCTGCTCTGTGAAATTTTGTGTATTTTTTGTCGCGCATTGATGTTCAGATCTTAGAGGAGATATGTCTTCTTTTTATGATCTGCCTTGCACGACTTCTTTTCCAAAGATCAGCACTGTTATTTCTCAACCTGCCCACCAGCCTCCAAGACTTATCCTAGCCTCATTTTCCTAAGAGCTAAATGAAAGACCTCAGCAGAGGGATGTGGAGTTGCTACACACTTCTCTCTCTCTCTCTCTCTCTCTCTCTCTCTCTCTCTCTCTCTCTCT
>JAIXND010000621.1:6560265-6577079 GCA_023646645.1 Varanus salvator macromaculatus
TCTCTCTCTCTCTCTCTCTCTCTCTCTCTCTCTCTCTCTCTCTCTCTTGGTCCAAGGTCAAACGAAACAGTTTGACAAGGAAAATAGAGGAAGAAAAGTGTATGAATCACAGGGAGACTTTGGAGGGAGTGATGATGGGGTATTGTGGCAGCCTGGGGGTTTGGGATGGGAGCAGCATGGGTGGGGGGAACCTCATGGTAGCAATGCAATAGAACAAAGCAGCCATCCAGTGTGGCTGATTTTCCCCCCTCTCTCTGATTCCCTGGTAAATTCCACCACCCACACAGCAGAAGCCTGAAGCTTCCTTGAGTGCTTGATAAGAAACAGCAAAGCAAACATAAGAACAGCTCCTTCTGGACCAGAAACAGGGCCCGTCTTGTCCCCAACAGTGGATGCCTCCCAGACACTCCTGAAAAAGCACAATCAGAGCATTAGTGAGAGAACCAACCCCTGTTGCTCCACCACCCCCAGCATCTGGTGAGCAGATTCTGTGGAATAGCACTGCATGGTCACAAGTTGTGCATGCATCTATCTTGCATAGCTCTGCCTTAGAGTTTCTCCTCTTAAATCCAGCTAAACTAGAGGACATTAGCACTCATTGTGTTACGCAGGGGTGCTGAGCACCAGGCCTGCAGCCCAGATTGAGCCCACCAGGTGCCACAGGCTAGCCCTCCAGAGTCCCAGGGGAAGCATGGAATCGCACTGTTGGAAGGGGCCTAGAAGGTCCAACCCCTGCTCAGTGCAGGGCTCAGGGCTCCCATCCAGATTCTGCCAGGCTGGACCCTGCTTAACTTCCAGGAGGCCCTTCCAAGAGAGCCCTTTCATGGCTCCACCTCATTTCCTCTACTGCCAGTTGCTTGGCTTTTGCATCTATTCCCCCTATTCCAAAAGCTGGAAACGCTTCTCCCGAGACTTGGTTATTGGCTGTAAGAGCTTTAAGATAAATGTGTGGGGATTTTTGACCCTGCCCTGTCAGCCTTCAGCCTTGCCCATTACTGGAACGTGTCCCCCAAGGGCTCCTCTGAAATTGAATTTGGCAGTTAGGCTGAAAAAAGCTTCAGCCTCCCTGTACATATTGCAGGAAGTAGCAGCACAAAAGCAACAAGCAAAATGATCAGTGGACTGGACCATCTTCACTAAGAGGAAAGTAAAACAGCCTGGTTCCTTCCAGATGTTCTGGACTACAACTACCGCGATCCCAACAATTAGCCATACTGGCTGGGGCTGATGGGATGTGTAGTTTCTGGGAGGTGCCAGGTTAATGGAAGACCAGGATAAAAGCTTCGTGACTTTTTAATTTAGAGAATTACGCATCACATGTTATTGGATCCCACCTGATGTCTGAAGAGCTTGTTGGGTGTTGAGGTCCAAGTACTGTGACCCGAATGGATGATTCGTTGAAATCAGGAGCCTTCCTCAGCAGCAAATTGGCCAGAGCTAATATAATCCCCAAGGCGCTGTGCCAAAACTTGGAATTCCTGCACATGTATGGGTGGGATGTGGGGCCAGGTGCACTCGCCCTACGCTGACATCACCACAAAGAATGGGTCCACCTTCTCCTTACTGCTCCACCCCATGTTGAGCATGAGGTTTCAAAGGGGTCCTCCATGCATGTTTGAGTGTGGGAAGAAACCTCCAGTTATTGGAAATCCCAGTAAAGCTGAGTTCCTGGTCTATTTTCTTTATTTCTATTTCTGGATTCAATAGATTTATAGATCACTGATCCTATTTTTTTAAAAAAGGCATGAAATTGTTGGGCCCAAATGTAGGCAAGCACACAGCCAGACAGGAATTGCATGGAGGGAGCTATTCACATGCAAGAGAGATGGCTTTAAAAGCCCCCTTCAAACCAGTGCACTCAACACAGGAAGGTCGGGGACTCTGGGGAGCGCCTGGACACCTCTGTGTCCCTCACCCATGTTGCAGTGTCCAGAACAGAGATCCAGGGAGCTTTTCCTCAGCCAGGGACAGCTGATTGGCCCTGCCTCCCTGAGCCAGAAATATGAGAAATGAGCTGGAGCTGCTTGTAGTTCTTCCTCGTGGAGAGGAGCTCTTGCAGGAGAGGGAGCGAAAAGCTGGCTTCTAATCCCTTCGGGTTTGGCTTCAAGCCCACAATCTCTGCCAAGGCTGGAGATCCTGTGGTCGTCTAGATGTGGTTGGAGTCCAGCGCTCACATACAGCTGTGGGACTTTCCAGGAAATACGTTGCCCTGCTCATCCACAAACGGTGCTTTTGGTCTGAAAATCAGACTCAGCAAACATGTGGCATTACCTTAATGGCTACACGATTCAAAGCTTACTGGTCAGAGAGAGATGGAAGAAGAAAGGGTGTTAGAAATTAGTGCCTTCTCCCCAGGGACCTGTGTTGAGACCCCCGCAAGGCACAGGATTATGGAATTCTGTAATTGTCACTTTGTTTTCCCAGTCTCCCCCACAACTGCCTTGGCAGCCCGTAGCCACCTCTCGGGATGGAGACACACGCATTGCAAAACAGAATCTCAAAAGCCTTCACAGTGCTCCCGGCCCTACGAAAGGGCATGTGAGGGGAGCAACAGAAAAGGAGTTGACAGAATAGGAAAGGCCACTGGATTTGCTCCTTGTATTTCTGTGGCATTTATTTTCTAGGCCATCCATTCCTAGGGGATGGGAGGAAGGCGAAGAGAAGAAAAGTACAGAGCAGCTCTTTATAGAACGAGAGGCAAGAGGCGTGGCCCTTGCTGGCCTCTCTCTCTATTGGATCTCAGGAACCGGACACAGGGGCTCACTTTGGATCATTCTGGGGGGCAAGGATGGCTGGCTGCATAGCGGTCTTGTCAACCCGGTGCCTTGTGGCTGTGTTGGATTGCAGCTCCCAGCATCCCCTGGAGGGATGCTGGGAGCTCCACACATCTGGAGGGTGCCATGTTGGCAAAGGCTGTTCAGCAGATACACAAGCCATCGCCCCCTGGGAAGTGCCTGCTTGCTGTAGATAGTGGCAATGATTCTCTAATAGCATGTTACTCAAGCTGCCCCTGCTCTTTTTCTGCTGCTTGTCCCTGTCCATTCGAAAACACAGACTGTAAGCTGCTTGCAGGCAGGGACCCATTTATTTGACTTGGTTTACTCTGTCAAGTGCTGTGGTGGTTGCGTAATATGCAGAACACTTGTGCAGAAAGACTGAGAAATTCAGGTGCGGTGTAAGGGTCTGTTTTGGCTTGAGGAAGCTGCTCATGGCAGTTTCTGGGGCCATGCCCCCAGCGAGTGGCCAGAAATGCAGCCCACAGTGTTGAGTTTCTGCTCATAGAAGCACCAAAGAGCAGCAGAACACAGTGGAATAATCCCACTTGATTAGGCGTCGTTGAAGAAAGTGCCAGAGCTCTCACCCCTACATATTCCCACTTGCTACACCAGCGTGGAAGAGCCAAGGGACTGCTCTGCATTAATGACTACTAAATATTGATTCACAAATTAATTCAAGGTGTCCTGCACCAGCCTCTCCTTGTACCCTGCTGCTGCTCTGTTGGTGGTGGGCTCACCAAAGTCGAGCCTGCTGCCTGATCTTGCCAGTGGGCTTATAGGGAAAGCCGTTCCTTCTTTATGAGCTATTTTTCCCCTTACAGAGGGTGAATCAATCATTTTCCCTGTAGCCTGTAACTTAGATCCAGCTATGTTACTAGACCTCAAGGGCTGGTGGCCTTCTTTTACTAGACTACTTGCTATTCTAAATATCCTCCTGCTGTCCTGGCTAACTACAAGCAAAGTGTGTGTGTGTGTGTGTGTGTGTGAACGGGAGAAGCTCTATTAATATGGTCCTCATGCATGTAGCTGGATGGAATCACTGAAGCAGTTGGTGCGAGCTTAAGCGGACTCCGGGAGATGGTGGAGGACAGGAAGGCCTGGAGGAGTGTTGTCCATGGGGTCGCAATGGGTCGGGCACGACTTTGCAATTAACAACAACAACAACAACATGCATGTTGTCTGAAGTGGTACAACCCTCATTCTGTGCCATCTGTCAAGTCTCAAAGGCAAAATTAATGCTCCCCATCGCCCCAGTGAGTACTATGCCATCTGTGGTATTTAATACAGGTACTCCGCTGCATGTCAATGGAGGCCCTATATTTAAAGGTCTCTCTGGTATAGTCCTACCTGGTGGGCTAAGGATTCAGCCACTCTGAAGTCAGTGGTATCCCTCTGAGGTATTGTGAGACATTTAAAATGAGGGGCAGCCTCAACCAGGTAATCTGAGGGTGGGGAAAGAAGGCAGGCTCAGTCATGATGGCCCGGCACCTGCCCAAGGGTGCTGGAGCTTGGCAACACATCTGCTTCTTGCACTTCACAGTTGAAAGTTCTGCTATGCTTCTGCACAGAGGAGTAGATCTTTACTCTGCAACTCTTCATCTTGCAGTATAACACAGTGGACGTGGGCCAAAATGATAGAGTTAAGGGCTCGGGCAGCTGCATGCCTCTTGTGAATCACAGGTTCTCTGTCCCTTCCCACAACCCTGCTTGTCTTCACTAACCCACTTCTTGCCCACGGATGGGCAAATTTTGCTTCTGGGGAGGAGCACAGCTTGGAGAATCCTGGCTGATCCTTCTCTCCAGTGAAGCATTATGCTGACGTTCCGGGGGGAGGCAGGTGGTCATCTGGGCATGTTCCCCTTACTCTGTAGCCTACCTTCTCCCCCAGGCACCCCCCCCCCCAGCTAAGGTTCGCAGGTATGTGCTTGCTGCCTCACCTGGAGGAAAAGTAGAGACAAGGGAAAGGCTTAAGCATCCTCCCAACGGCTCCATCGCTTGCAACTGGTATTCCCCCCCTGCACATTTTCAGGAGAGACGTGGCAACATGTTGCCATTCTCTCACATTCAGTTTGTTTTTCTGAAGAATATCTTCTGCTCTGGGATCAGATTCTTCAGCTCCAAACAGCCTGCAGGCTTCCAGTCCCTCTGTTCATTTAGAAACACGGCTGGCTCCCCTGCCCCACTTTCTGCCCGGGGCTTACAGCAACCCAAGCAAGGAAAAAGCCACTCAGCTGCCTTTCCCGGACAACTGAGGGCCACCAGCAAGTCAGAGCACATGTGCCCGATGGCGGTGGGGGTGCCGCTTTCCAGACTTCCCTGCTGATGATATGCAGCCTCTGCTCGGAAGAAAGTGTGAAGTCGCCTCCCAAGAAAAAGGAGGAAATGGCTACATGGATTCCACTTCACTGCGAGTCCACGGAGATGGGCTCCAGGGCTTCATCCTCTCCATGACTCGCCTGCCCTTTGCAGTCCTTCCATGGATCCACCCTGGTGTCAGCAAGTGGGGCACATGAAGCATGCCTCCTCTCTGCCCCCTGGATACAAACAGAAGTTTCAAGGAGGCTTGGGAAGTACCGTTTTTCAAGAGCGAAACCTGAGCTCAGTTATGGGACTTCCTGTGCAGCTTTGGGCCACTCATTGCCTCCTTGTTTATTCTAACCCACAGGATCATTGGGCAAAGGGCGTACCACGCACATCGCCCCGAGCTTTCTAACAAGTGAAGAACAGATTCCTGCTCCAGGTATTCATTTGTGCATTTCAGGCAATCTGCATCGCTCTGCCACAGTATGCCCGATGTATCCTGAGAGCATCTCACATGGCATCGCTGAAACCAAAACTGGTCTGTGAGGCTTTCCTCAAACTCATCCCCACCCAGGAATAACCCGCAGATGGTAAGAGCGATAAGCAGAGAGACAGCTGGGTGAGGAGCAGGGACTCCACTTCCCAGCAAAGCCTGCAGTCTTTCCCCTGCCTTAACCCGCATCACAGCGTTCTTCTGAGCATAAGGGGGAGCAACATGTACCTTGTGCTGATCTCCTTGGAAGTGCTGGTGGGGGATATAAAAGGAATGCAGCAGAATCAGCTTTTAAATAAATTAAAGCACAATTCTGTGCATGTTTAGATGGAAAGAAGTCCTACAAAAGTCCAGCTAGGGAATGCTGGCACTTGTAGGAATTTTCTATCTAAACAGGAATGGGATTTCACCCTTAAGCTATCAGTCTGCCCATCCATCCATCCATCCATCCATCCATCCATCCATCCTTTAATAGTGTTGAATCTAACCCCCGCAAACCCAATGCCAATCACTGTTATGAAATTTATGATTGTGAAATAAAGAACTGGGGTGAAGGGTGGGGAGAGCAGTGTAATTCAACACTGCTACTAATTGCTGGTCAGTGTTATGTATTATATGGCTAAAAAGAGAAAAAATGCAAAATACATGAATAGGGAGAATTAAACACATCTAGAATAAGGAAACTGTCTGTGTAACGGACATGCTTGCATGCTGTGTGGTAAATGTAAGAAGGGCTTTGTGAAGACGTTGCTTGACTGACTCTGTGAAAAATCTCTGGGTTTCAAGAGTCGCTTGAGACAGGACTGTTCCTCCGGAGAAGTAAGTTCATATGGCAGGGCCTGTGTCTGAAATGACTGGTGGAGGCTCTGAAGGGTTTCAGGCAAGTGTTTCAGGCTTGCCTGGAGATAACCAGGACTGAGCCAGGCAGCCTGCGCCTGCTGAGCTATGCCAACTCCAGTGGCCAGTGGCCATCTCCTGTGGCCAGATCCCAGGGCAACCGTAGGCCTTGGCTTTGACGGACATGGTCAGCTTGTTGATGGACAGGAGCATGTGCTTTTTGTGCTTTGTGTCCCTTGAAGAATCGGAGCACAAGATTTTTGCTCAACACCAAAAAAAGGAAGATCCTAGTCCTTATTCAATCTCCTTGCAGGGTTTTCCAGTTTTCGAAGATTGGTTAGCTGTATGTGATTTCCGCTGGCGCCACCTGCTGTTCTGCAGTGCTTTGTGCTAGCAAGCAAAGGGTCCATTGGGTACACCACCCATCCTTGGGTATCTCCAGAGGCCTCTTCATTAAAAAGAGAGAGAGCAGGGGAGAGAGGGAGAGAGGGAGGGAGACAGAGAGTCAAAGTCAGTAGACTGTATAAATAGAACTGAAAGAATGAATAGAACTAACGGCCCAAGATGAATTGCTCAGTGCTCTGTGCATCAACTCATCCGGGATCACCGCGTCAGCCTAAAGCCCCCATCTGTGCTGCCAACTACAACAACAAGAACTCCAGGGGATATTGGCTCTGCCAGTGCATCTGTTCCATAGGTATGAATTCATTAAATCGTTCCACGCACACCACCTACACTTGCTGATCCTCTGTGCCCACATGCATGTTTTGATGCTGGCTGCAATGATTAAGAGCGCTTTATGCTCAGCAACTTCAGCTTCAGTGTTCTGAAGCGGGTGGAAGTCACTGCAAAGGGAGGGAGATCACTGCTGGAATTACTGTATCGCAAGATACGTTGGGAATGAAGGAGTAAAAAGGTTAATGTAGTACAGCCAGACTTGATCCATGTTCCAAGGAAGTTTGCTTAGGATTGGAGAAGGACGGCTGTTGAAGCAGAAATCCATACCAGGGCATTCAGTGGAACATCCGTTCCCTGTTTCAATCAGTACTGATCCATACCCTTCTATTCTAGCATGCACAGCGTACTCCAACGCCCCTTCTTCAGGAGTTCCATGCAGCTTCTGGTCACAGAAAAACAGGAATGAGATTGCAGGTTACAGGCAGCAAGAAGCAGGATGCTAATGGCTTGCTGATTAACCTGTATTATCTTCTTTAAATCCCTGTCATTCAGTTTGCTTGTAATAATGCTAAGCTAACTTGCAGGATTGTTATGTGGATTACTGAGAAAATGTATGTGGCCCTGCACTTGAGGCAAGCAGAAAGCAATAAAAAGGCTGCGTATATGTTAACTATCATTATTACCAATAACTGCACGGGAGAGAAATGGACGTGAATGTGGCAGTTCAAGGCCAGCGCTTTGGCTGCAAATGAAGAAATTGATCAAGGGCAAAGGAAATTTTCTATAATGCTTTAATTGCTTTGACTAATTTATTATGTGCTTGTTCTGCCCTTTACCTAAGCAGCTCAAGACAGAATACATGCTGGTCTCACCTATCCCAATAGCAACCCTGTGAGGTAGGTTATGTTGAGGCACAATGACCAGTCCAAGATCACCCACTGAGTGTCATGGCTGACCGAGGATTTGGATCCAGATCTTGCAAGCCCTTGTCTGGCACTCTAGCGCAGCCTTCCCTCCATCAGGGGTGCACCAATTCCCAGCATTCCCAGCCAGGATGGCGACTCTCCTAGTTCCCAGCCAGCAGCGCATCTGAAGGATTAGGGGTGGTCTCTATAGCCCTTGCACTACACTGAATGAAGTCCAGATTGACAAATCATTGGCAAACACCTATCAGAAGCTTGACAGGGATGCTCATGTTTGGATTTTAACGGATTTTCTGTATCCCAAGTGTGTGAGTGGTTTCCCTGCCCCCTAAAGATTACCATTTTGGGGAGAAATGCTGAATATCATTAGTGTACGTTCCACCCCGTATATCCCCCCCCCACTCTTTAATATCTTGCTGTTCTGGCAATGATGGTAACGTGATTCTGCTGAAAACAATCCTGTTACAGGTGGATTGGAATTCACCAGACAATCATTCTAAAGGGGAAAAGGACAAGGGGGTGTTTGTGACAGAACATGGAGGTTATGAAGAGCTGTTATGGCTGCACAACTTTTTTGGGTGGGGGGCAAGGGGGCGGGAGGCATCAAAGATTTAAGAAGGATATTAAGAGAGCATGTCCATCCATGCCTATTCAATGGAGGTGTCCTAGTAAAAAAATATTTTTCTCTGCATTGGGGTGAACGGATAAAATCAGACTCCATGGTTGCAATCATTCTATACTTATTTGGGAGCATGTCTCACTGGCTTCAACACGTCGCTAGGAGCTGCTTGCAGATTCTGTGTTAGGGAGAGGAGTGCAGGGGCTGGAGAGACAAACCTTGCACTGAGGTGTGCAACTTCCTTCTGCCTGAGCACCAAAGTTCATTTTAGACAAACTCTTGGAGGTTGCATTCCATTATTTGTCAGGGCCAAAGGCAAAAGAATAGGGAATGGCCAAAATACCAAGGCATTCCAGCATATTTTAGCTTAAAGCTCTAATGGCCAATAACTAATACTTAGGAGAGGTATTTCAAACTTTTGGAATAGGGAAAAGAGGACAAAAAGGCTGGAGCATCACCAAATGAGAAATGGCGGTGGGACCAAGGGAAAGGACTCTCTGGGGACCTACAGGACACCAGATACGGCCCTCAGACTTGAGGTTCTGCACTTGTACAATAGACTCATAGATTCGAATAGCATGTTTTTAGAACTGAGAAGGATCCGGGAGGTCATCTAGTCCAACCCCGACTCAATGCAGGGATCTTGCACCCAACAGCATCCCTGATAGATGGCTATCCAGTCTCTTCTTAAATGTTTTCAGCCAAAGAGACTCCGTTAGCTATTAAGGAAATTTGCTCTTCTGTTGAGCAGCCCTGGAATTACAGAATTATAGAGTTGGACAGCTGACACAAAATGATGGGTGTCACTTGATGTCAAATTACAGAGCTTGTTGTGTCACAAGTTACCATAATCAATAGCAACACTTTTGTTTTAAGAATGAATTAAGAAAATATGCAACAAGCTGCCTAAATGCAAAGTATGACATGATTTATCCACAGTTCAGCATTTCTGCAGCCTGACCCTATGCATAATTGCTTGGAAAAACATTCTGCTGAATTCAATGGAACTGCCTTCCAATAGGAATGCTGCGGATACTTTCATTCCATTTATTTCACTAAGAGCTTGCCTTTAATTTGCTTATTGAAAAATCAATGGGATGTAGCAATACTTGAATTTGGCTAGTATGGGCAATTACCATATGATGTAGTATACAGACATGGGAATTGCCCACCCCCTCCAGCCCATGTACACCTTGGGAGAGAAATAAGGCAGTGTGATCTAGTGGTTAATGTGTTGGACTGAGACTCAGAAGGCTTGGGTTCCAGTCCCCAATCAGCCATGAAACTACTGGGTGAGTTTGAGCCTTTCACTGACTCCACCTAACCTACCTTACAAAGATAAAATGGAGGGGAAGGGGACTATCTAAGTCAGCTCAGGTTTCTTGCAAGAGGAAAGGGGTGGGATATCAGCATTGCTCTGGTGGTCTTCAAACTTGGAGCCATTGCTACCTCCTGTACTGACACTGGACCCCCAAAAGGGGTCCCTTTTCAAGTTTCAGGGAAGTCTGGCAGCCCCCTGCTAAGGTTGACTCTATGACCAGAGCAGGTGCAGGGTGAAGAGGCGCTGGGGCTGCAGGGGCAGCGCTGCCTCTGTTGGAGCAGGAGGCTTGCCCACACCACCCGCATGTCTGCCCCGCAGAATTCCTTGTTCCCTCTGAGCTGAGCTGCAGTGCAGGCAGGCAGGCTGCAACCGTAGTGTGAGGAATGCTTTTCCTCCACAACAGAACGTAGTTCTGAGCCCTCCCCGCTGTGGTGCCAAGCAGTTTGAGGGGTCCTGGTCTTGCATGGGCAAGGAAGACCCACTGGCTTTACAAAACAATCTCCAGGATTTATTTGTTGATCTGGATTGGCTCTGCTGCCTGTGCTTGGAGGAGCAGTGAAGGGCCCTGCCATGAGAGGCCCATCGCTGCATCACGATGCGTGCGCACGTGTGTTGCAAGAAGGAGAGCGACGTTCCCCGTTCCATCCCAGCCCTGCCAGCTCATGCCGCAACCCTCAGCGGCATGGCTGGGGGAAGGCGAAGCTCCGCTGCCTATCCCAGCCCTGCGTTCGGGCGCCTGGGACAATGCAAGACACCTGCCACAGATCCTCTCGGTCACTGTCCGCCGTGCATCTGCAGGGCTTCATTAAGGGGAGAGATAACATTCAGCACCTCCCTGTTCTGCCAGCTTCCATTCACTCCATGCCAAGCCAAACCTTGGCTGCAGTCCCCACTGAAAAGCCTTGTTTGTAGCCAACCAGATGCCCTGCGGTCACGGTAGCTGCAGGAGGCAGGCAGCGGCCTCAGAGCGATTCCTGTGCATGCAGAGACAGAAGAGGCAGAGCTGCCTGGGGCACGGAGGGAGTAGCAGGCTTTTACATTTTGGTCTAACATGCATGGCGTTGCTCCTTGAAGGACTTTTCTGCCTTCTGTGACACTCAGGAACCCTGGGAATACGGGTCAGGATGCTTACAATGTGGCTGGCTTCCCTTGCTGTATAACCACCTAATAATACAGGTCAAAATAGAGGAGGGAAGGCAACGTGGTCAGAACAGTGGCTTCAGGTCTTATCTGAGGAATCCCTGGGACTTCATGAAGGCTTGCTTGAAATATTTTGCTTTTTGGGGTGAAGAATAAAATGGTACCCTGCCTCCCACCCATTCCACATATGGGGCTCACTCAACTGATACTTGAACCTTAGTTCAAGCATGGAGTGAATGGAAGCTGGCAGAAAAGCAGGTTGCTGAATGTTATCTCTCTTCTGTACCCTTTCTAGCTGATCTGCATTTTTTTAAAACTGTGGTGCCCAGAGCTGGACACAGGACTCCAGTATGGTGCCCATCTCAGAGTGCTGGTGTCCCAGAATACACACCTAAATGGCAATATCGGAAGGAGAAGCTCCACAGAGACTTACTGTGAGAAGGCCAGTCATTTAAATGCTCATGTATCACAACTGCTGTTACAATGCCTACATTTTGCCATTTCGGCCAATGGATGTCTTGCACTAGGGTCCAGACATATGAATTTTCCTTTCTTACAGGCTCTCGTAAGAGTTACTGATAGTATATCCAAAGTAATTCCAGCATGTACAAAATGGTTATCATTTACTGCAACAGCTGCGATGAACGTATCACATTCACCAGAATACCTCCAGATGTCTGAAAATGCCTGAACTGACTTTGCCAAGGCACCCAAACATATTAATGTTTCCTTCCAATTCAGGAGATAACTAAGGCCAAGGGTGGTGGAAGGTTCATCAAGATCAGCCAATATATGATTTACAGCAGATCAACAAGTGTTTCATTCTGACTCACACCTGTTTTAAAAAAGCAACAAAAATGACCTTTTCCATCTAAATTCAGCTGGTGTAGTGATGAAGACTTGCAGTAATCAGGAGAGAAATTGGTGGAAATTCAGTTCAGCATGAAAAACAAACTGTATATTCCAAAACCAAATCCTTGACTCCATGCAAGAGGGGTGAGGGAGGGAGATCTTAAAAAAAAATATGTAGCAATACTTTTTCCGTTGCTTAATGTTTTAAACAAGAGAAGAACAAAATTAAAGTCAGTGTTCCTTAACAAGTCTCTGGCAACTGCTTGCAATTCTTTATCACTTGGAATGCAAAATTTGCAACTGTTCCACTTACATAAAATTGTGTTATCTGTGACCAGGAAGACTGTATACAACTCTAAAGATGTCTGGTTCTTGCATTGCTATATAAAGTATACAGCACAGTTTCTCACCCTTCAGAATAACATGCATATAAATGATTCACATGCAGCAAACTTTGCCCTGCTCCATGCACTCCACCTATGATGGCACGCTGGTCCCACCATCCCCAGCCAGACTGGCCTATGCCTATACTGGCTGGCAGTGATGGGGGTTTAAATCCATAAGGTGCCAGGTTGGGGAAGGGGGCCATGTGGAATGACATCAAGCCTTCTCTCCAGAATAGTTGAGGGATAACACTGATAACCACTCTGGCCTGTTCCTCTTCTGCCCTGTGCAGAGGTTGCACTTCTGGGGCGACACCATGTGAAGTATTCTGCACAGTGAGAAGCAGAGGGAAAACTTTACCTTAGCCTTCTCCCCGCTATTGTCTGTGCATCTTTGCTTGCTTTGGGTATTTTAGGGTTTTTTTTTTAAAGGGAGAACATTAAGGCATGGGATTCAGTCTTCCCCTGCAGTACCATTTGATTCTGCTTGATGTATAGATCAGTGTAGGGTCGTAACAGCAGTGCAGCTAAACCTGGACCTGGGGGGACAAAAAGCCAGATCCTGGAGCCCTAAACACCCAGCTCCCAAGTGACAGGTGGCCACTGGGACATCAGAAACAAACTACATTTTATTCCATTAGAGAGAGTTCAGTGACTTGGTGAACTGCACCTGCCCCAAATAGGTGTCTCCTTTTAAAGCTGGGTTTTGTTTTGGTGTTGTTCTAACATACAGGAAATGGGGAAGCACAGGTGGGTGGGGGGAAAGAAGAGAAGCATGAGTTGTGTGTTTCACAACTGAAGTAAAGCACAAGGCCATTGAAAATCCTTCCCTCCCATTTAACGTTTTGTGTAGGGACTAAAATGACCTACCTACCACAGCTAAGAGGTAGGAGAGGCTCATGACCCTTGTTACTTCTAAAACGAATAATTTCAAATGTCCACAGGCAAGCTTCGCTGTGCTGTAGATGCCCCTGAAGAGGACATGATATACGCGTATTGCTGCAAACCTGGTCCTATAGGGCTCCAGAGATCGGGGGCAGTGCTGGGTCTTGAAAAGATCCAGGGGTTGAGCCCATGGGGCAAAAATAATGCATGAATTTGCATATGTGAATTTACATATGCTCTGAAGTTTCGGTGTGTCTTTAAAGGATCCTGTCTCCTAAGAAAGCCCCTATTTGTGTATAAATTTGTATAAACACCCAAGGACAGGGGAGAGGATGGCATTTGCTTTCAGGAAAGCAAACAAACAAGCAAGCTAACGAAGTCAGGCAGAAAAATTCCAGGAGGGGGCAGCAGGGGGTGAAGCACACGTGGGCAAAACTCCAGCTCACCCAGGGGATCGGATGCGACAAAGAACACTAATCGCTCCCGAACCTTTTCTTTTTCAGCAAGCACCTGAGAGCAGGATGGTGGGACAGAGGGCCTCCCAAGGAGTCTGGGTTCAAAGTTCAGCTTTGGTGCTGCAGTGCTTGTAAGCTGCACCCTAATAGCATCTCAGCTCAGCATGGAGTTCTCAGGGCGGTGAGTTGCAACAGCAGCAATGTGAGTGCAGGAATATTGATTTAATGCTGAGTACAAACACCCACATGGACATTTCTATCTCTATCAGTCTATGAATCGGTATGATCCCTTGGAAGAAAGTCTGAATAAGGTTGGCAATGCAGTTCAACATCAGCAAGGGTAGAGTAATGCATGCAGGGGCAAACAATCCCAGCTTCAGGTATACACTGATGGAGTCTGAACTAGTGGTGACTGAGGAAGAAGGGGATCTGGGAGGTGGTGGGTAGGGGGGCAACTCAATTAAAATGTCGGCCTAGTGCCCAGATACTGTGAAGGAGGTGAACTTCACGGAATGGAATGGAGCTGCCAAATCTTACATCCCTTATGGAGAACGTTGGTGCAACTGCACTCGGTATATTGTGTTCCGTTCTGGTTGCTTTATCTGAAAAGGGATGTTGTTGCATTGGAGAAGGTGCAGAGAGGGGCAACAAAAATGATCAGGGGCTGGAGAAGCTCTCCTGGGGTGGGGGTGGCTGTGGCAGCTGGGACTGTTTGGCTTGGAAAGAGGTTGGGTGAGGGGAGATATGTTGAGGTATTTAAGATGGTGCATGGTGTGGGAAAAGTAGACAGGGAGACATTTTTCTCCCTTTCCCATTACACTTGACCCCAGGGTTGTCCCATGAAGCTGATTGGTGGGAGGGTTAGAACAGACGGAAGCAAGGAAGGACTTCTTCACTTGGCATATCATTGAACAATGGAATCTGCTGCCATGGGCAGTGGTGATGGCCACCAATTCGGATGGCTTTAAAGGGGGATTGGACAGATGCATCAGGGAGGAAGCTCCCTGTGGCTACTAGCCTTTCTGACTATGTGCTGCCTCCTTTAGCAGAGGTGGCCTGCCTGCATACACCAGTTGGAGTTCTTGCACCCACCCTGCTGGAGGGATCCTGTGCGTAGCTGATTTGCCACCAAGTACACTGACTGCTGGACTAGATGGACCTTCATCTGATCCAGGATGACTTCTTCTGATGTTCTTAACAGGAAGCAAGCCTTTCTTGAATCAGACCCTTGGTCCACCTAGCTCAGCATTGTCCACACTGACTGGCAACAATTTCCAGAATTTCAGTGCAGAATTTTTTCTTGCACTACCCAGAGATGCCAGGGATCAGTAAATACCAAACAAACTTCAAGTAAAGGTTGATTAAATAGCAAATAAACATCATACATGATCTTTAATTAACCACTCAAGTTTTTTTTCACATGTTAGAAGTTTTACTTTCTATTCTTGCTCCTAAGGAATAGGCTGGGTAAGAAATAAGTCTACTATTATATTTAGATTCCTAAAGCTAAACCAGTCTGCAAATGATGTCAGCGCATCCTATTTGTTTCCTCGCACCTGTGCTTGGATTTGCCAGTCTTCGCGGCAGGCTGCATACTTTGCATATGTAGGTAGCAAGTGCTGTCGCTGTAAAAGCTTATGATATGAGCTGTTACTTGGATAATGCTATATATTTTCTCTTGCATGTCTGGGAGAGGGAATAAGCTGATGTCACTGATCACATCATTTTGTTTGGCTGGTGCTTTTCTTTGGCAGCCAACTGACACTGTTCTGCCTCATCCCCATTTTAGTCAGGCCAACAGCTTTGAGCTAGCTGTGTAGGTGCAGCGCCTGCTCGTATCAGGAGGAAGGCTCCGGATTTCAGGCAAGGGCATTGCAGGCCTTTGGACACGCCGGCAGAAGCCGCGAGATTTACTGTTCTGCTCCTTGTTCTCTACTCATTTTTTCAGCTTGGCTCGAGGCTTCTTTCAATAGCTCCTTCTATGCAAGCTTCAGCGACATTGCAGAATTCCCATGCAGAACCGGATCCAGGTTTTATAGGTCCCTTGGGCCTCAGTGGGTCCCTTCCTGGCAGGAACCTACATTCTTGCTGCAATTGCTTTGCCACTATCTCATTCTCTTTCTCATCATTGCGACCATTTGCTTGGTTGACAGGCGGGAGGCAGAATCGAATCAGGCTGTACAGGTTCATGAGGGGCTAGGGCTGTCAGAGTGTTTCAGGACCTCGGACAGATCTGTGCCTGGAGAAATGGTCTCAAGAAGAGCTACTGTTTCAGCAACAGGCAGAGGCTTCCTAAGGGTTTATGAGGACTGACTGATCTGGGCCTGCTCTTAATCCCACCTCCTCCAAGGAGCTCTGCATCACTTAAAAAGTCATTGCCTTCTCTCCAGCTGCTGGCTCCTCTGGCGAGGAAGTGCTGGAGAATGCATGAGGAGGTGCTCTCTGAGTCCGAAGGGTCTGGCAAGGCCATGTCTTCAGGCTGGATGGGCAGTCGACAGGGGCACATTGGATGATGGCTTTTCTACTCCTGAGTCATGCTCTGAGCCAGAGGGGAGGTTGAAGCCAGAGAACAAGAAACCTGGTCTTTCAGGGGGTTGAACCTGGGTGGCAAAATGACAACAGATGACCAAGAAATGGCAGAAGTGCTCAATTCCTGCTTTGACTCATTCGTCTTTCAAAGGAAGAACTTTGGCTTATGGTATTAATGGTTTTATGCTGCTAATTGCTGCTGCCATATGATGATTTTAGCACCAGATTTTATCTTTTGCACTATAATTAATTATGCTTAGATTTACCTTATGTGTTAAGATTATTTTAAATACTTTAATTCATGGATTGTTCAATTTTATGTTTATTTTTAGGTCCATTTTTATTACCAATTTTATTTCTACTGTTGGTTTTTATATTATAAACTGCATTATGAACTTATCATTTTAACTGTCATATAAAATGTCGTGAGCTGCCCAGATAGCCCTTATGGCTAATGGGGCGGCATGCAACTCAAATCAATTTTTAAACATCTAATCTAATCTTTGTTGTTGTTGTTAGTCGCGAAGTCGTGTCCGACCCATCGCGACCCCATGGACAACATTCCTCCAGGCCCTCCTGTCCTCCACCATTCCCCGAAGTCCACTCAAGCTCACACCAACC
>JAIXND010000621.1:6577435-6590197 GCA_023646645.1 Varanus salvator macromaculatus
TCCTTCTCCAGTGGATCACGTTTTGTCAGAGCTCTCTGCTATGACCTGTCCGTCTTGGGTGACCCTGCACGGCATAGCTCATAGCTTCATTGAGCTACGCAAGCCCCTTCGCCACGACAAGGCAGTGATCCATGAAGGAGAAATCTAATCTAATCTAATAAATAAATACAATATTTTGGGAAATGTGCTAAGAGGAGGAAGAGTTGCTCATAAGTTTCAACCGCATGAGTCGCCACATCATTGTATTACCATGTTCTCCTCCTTAAATGAATCCTGCCAGCTCATAGGTGGATTGTCCTGACTGGTACTTGAGGACCAAAAATAGATTCCTCCTTCAAACCAGCTGTGGCAGTTAGTCAGTGATAAACCATTCATCATCAGAAGGGGAGGAGGCAATATGCAGGATGCTAAGATAAAGTCTTGATGCTTGTTTGATGTGTCACTGTGCCCCTGCTGGAGGACACCTAGAGGAAGAAGAGCTGGAAGACCAAGGACCACCCACCAGCAGCACTGCCCAGCAGGCCAGAAGTCGCCCAGGCCCTCGGAGTGACTGCCATGGGAGTGGCACCTGTGAAGGACAAGGATTCTGCCTCAGAGAAGCCCTGAGTCCAGTGTCAGATTCACGTTTATTATTACTATGATTTAATCAAATCTAAAATGCAAAACTGCATATGCGCAGGGGATCTCTTTCCATTTCTTGGCATATACTATAGGATGCATTGTTTGGCATACCTTCTTATGTCAGCATACAGGCTGGGTCATTTTGGCTGTTTTGCTCTGATGTATCAGGAATGTACTAGCACTTGTTCAGCATTGGGCAGTGGTGGTGTGGATGTTGAGGGGAAGATAGAACAGGAATTTGAGTTGCATGCTACATAGATGAAACACTCGTGGCTATCAAGAGGGAGGCCCCCTAAGACCTTTGTGTCCAGGGTCAAAACTTTCTGGGCTGCATCACTGGAAGGCAGCCCAGAACTCCTACGATCACCAAGCAGGTTGTGAATCCCATGCAAGCTTATTGAAGCTCAGTTGTTCTGCTGTGGTAGTCTATTTCCTGCCCTTGTTCAGGCGCAGCTCAGAGTCAGTCCCCTTTTATGGATCCTTCTTTGATTCCTGCAGTGCTACTGCTGGTTCATATTCCCATGGCTCAGAGTATGAACTTCAAAGGAGGGGAGCATTATAGTACCTCCAAGTTTCCTTCCAGCTCAATTTGTAATCCAGGCTAGAAATGAATTCTTCCCATGTTCCTTTGCTCAGTCAGGCATGTGACCCACCAGCCTAATTTTCCCTTCCCTATCCTCTTACTTAGCCATGGCAGTAGCGAGGTCATTCTCTAGCATGTGGAACATGGCTATATCCAGCTTTCACCCACACTACTAGAAAAGGGGGCTGGGTTGACAATAGGAAGCAGTTGTCCCTTGAGGGCACCTTTCTCTGTGCTTTGATGCGACCATGTCTAAGAATGGATTTGGATCATTGTTCCACTCCAAGGTGATGCAGCACCCTTTGAAGTCAGGGCCAACCTTTAGCCAAATGGCAATCAAGAAGAGAGTCATCTTCTGTGCCTCACTTCATTTGCTCAGCTTCCAAAAACCATTTAAAAACAGCATTTCTAGCCCAATGCATGACGTTGCAGCTCATTTGCATGCATGATTTGTCTCTGTCCTGTAAAATGATAAATTTGCACATTGGCATCTGATTCTAATCAGACGCACACACACCATTTGTTGAATCATCACTGACATGATGAATCTTCCCCTTCTGCCTTTCTTATATGTACGTGTTACACACACACACACACACACACACACACACATAATTCTGGCCATGCAAATCAGTGTTGCCTTGCCCACTGGCCAAAGGGAGATGTTTATCTCAGCTCTTGAATGCAAAGTTATCCTGGAACTGCAGGTGGCCAACTGCTCTCACACCTGGCTTTGTCCAGGTCATATAATTCAAGGTCACTCCATGTGGGATTTGGATTGTCACAGGTGAAGGTCTGTAGCAGCTTTGCTTGCAGGAGGTTCCACGTTTGATCTTTGTCATCTCCAGCCAGGAAACCCTGGAGAGCCACTGATAGTCAGTGACAACGGTCCTGGCTATACAGATCCAAGTTCTGACACAGGAGAGTTTGCAGCTTCCTATTTGCAAATGGGCATCGAAGACTTATAGGTCTGGTTAAATTTCCAGCCAGATTCTGTGCTGATAACTCTGGAGTTCAGCAGCTTTTTGGCTGCTCAGATGATCCTTCCAGGTGCAGTCTGATGTATGCTTAGAAAGTTGTAGAACTCCCAGCATCCCCCAGCCAACCATGTTGGCTGTGGAATTTGGGGAGTTTTAAGACTCCTTTCTGTGTAAAAATGCACAGGATTTTACCCTTAATTGACTTTTTGACATATCTTCTGTTAGGAGAGGAGGCTCGACAGGAAAGCAGAAAATCTAAATTATTAAAATTTAGTGTGCATCAAACTGCAAACTCTGCTCCTCACCTCTGCTTTTTAAAGGCCAAACTTGATGTCATGATAAATGTATCATTATCAGCTCTGTCCAGTTTTTCTTCAATAGCAAGTACAGTGGGGGGTGATTTTGGTTGGGACTGGAATCTGCTGGGAGTGAGAGTTTAAACTTTTCCTTCCTACAGGCTGTCTCACCCAGAAAAACTTCCTTGCTATTAGCTGCTGAAAATAAGCTCCCACTGGCAGAAAAGGGGCCTTTTTTCTGGTGCTATTAACAGCATGGCTGGTGCTCAGGGTTGTGGGGACAGCAATGGGGGAGGAAAGTTTTAGAAGGTAAGAACATAAGTGCCCAGCTGGATCCTGCCAGGGGTCACCAAGTCCAGCATTTGGTTTGCACAGGGGCCAACGAGATACCTATGGGAAACTCACACTCATGTTTCCCAGCAAAGCATCCTGCCTCTGATACAGGGGACAGCATATTCTCATCAGGCCCAGTAGCGGGAGATAGCTTTTCCCTCCAAGTCCCTCCCTCGCCTGTTGCAAACAAGTTGTTATGGCAAAAGCTTCTCTGGCCCAAACTCCCTTTTCCAAGTAACTCTTCTTGCTATGGGAGCCTTCTCTTCTGCTTCTTTCATTCTAAATCCTTTGCCAGGCATTCAAACATGCACACACACAAGCAATGCCAAATTAAGGGACTATGAGGCTTTCCCTTTCTACCATCCTCTCAAGGGATTTAGGCTCCGAGGTGGCTTGTGCCAGAGTGTGCTGTCTCTCAGCTAAACCCTGCCTTCCCTTTCCTATTTCACCAAGGGAATGTCTTCTGCCCCGCTTAGCCCTTGCAAGCAAACTTAGGGTTGGGGGAGAGACTTGGAGCTCCCTGTGTTGGCTGACCCGAGTGCTCAGCGCCAACAGCTGCGTGAGGCCCCCTGCTGCAAGGGTTTCCCGCATGCCATGGGGAAGTTCGTCCGAGCTCCATGTGGTTGGAGCCTGTTAGGGATTGGAAGAGGCACGGGCTGGTTCAACATCCCTGAGTCTGAAAAGAAGGAGAGTTCTTTACTACTGAAGGATGTCTCCTTGTACAATGCCTTCCTTCCAACACAGAGGAATTGGGGGACTCATTTACCTATATATACCTCATGTCCTGAAGCTCTGTCTGCTGAGGTCGCCAAGTCCTAGGAATGCAGGAAGCTGCCTTTCACTGATTCAAGCCATTTGTTCACCTAGGCCAGTACTGTCAGCATGGACTGGCAGCAACTCCCAAGGGTTTCAGGACAAAGTTTTCTGTGCCCTACCTGGAGATGCCCGCCCGGGGCCTTCTGCACGCTTCAGTCACTGAAGATGGACTCGCCCTAGATCAGCCAACCAGATGTTTTGCTGCCTGAGACAGAACTCCAGAAGTTGTGTCTCCTCACAATGCCAAATCAAAGTGCCCTGCACGCAAAGCTGCCCACGCTGATTTGGAACCCGAGAGCGGGAAATGTGCCTCCCTGGGAGCAAAACTGGATGAACGAATAAATAAAATCAGAATTCACAAATTCAGCAACGAAGCAATTGCTCCCCTTTCCTGACACCTGGCACCACTTGCCCCACTCTGGCTGGTTGTGGAGCCAGTCGGAAGGGTGTTCCCAGAGGCAGCTCTCAAAATAGGCAATGCCTTAGAAATCCTAGCGGAGAAAGCCTAGCGCTGCGTTTGAGGATCCTGTGCTGTGGTCGGAGCCTGCCTTCTTGTTCCCACTCTGCTCAGTCCACGAGATGGTGCGCTTCATGTGTGCGTGTGTTGAAGAGCGGGTTCCCCAAGACCCTAGAGTGCCCCTCCAGCCCTGTCTGTCGCCACACCAAGTATGCGTGCCAGGTGGCCCCTCAAAGTCAAGGCTACGCTTAATGGCAGCATCCCACCTTTCCGGGGCGCCCCCTCCAGGACGCCCGTGCGCGCTAGCACGCATCGCGCCAGTCCTCTCGCCCACCGTGGTCGTTGGAGGCAAGGCGAGGAGGCAGGCAGGCAGGCCGGCCAGCGGCCGGTGGGGAAGGCAAGCGCTGAGCTCCAGCTGCGTGAGCAAAGGCGAGGAGGGAGAGTGGGTGCGCAAGCTGACAGCTGTCTCGTCCCACTCGGGACCGGAGAGTCATCGGGAGTGTGGGAAGCGCGTGAAGTCGAGGGAGAGTGCCTCCGAGATCGGCCAAGGGGCATCTCCTGCTCCCCTCCCCTCCCCTCCCCACCAGCTGCATCGGGGCGCTCTGCGGAGATCTCCCTCCGTGAGCGCGGCGCCCTCCCGGCTTGCCTCCTCCTCCCTCGCCCAGCCCGGCTGCACCGCCTCCCTCTGCTCTCTCCCCCGTGGTCCAGGAGCATCCTCCTCTTGGGGAACTGTCCATGCAGTGTGAGCAGGGCGGGCGGGAGGGAGGCGCCGGTGGGGGGGAAGGGGGACCAGTCCCTTCTCCATGGCATTGCGCATGATTCTGCGGCTCTGTGCCTTGCACGCTCCAACCCACCTTGGCGGGAGAGAAGGAGGGGGCGCCTCTTGCTCTCCCCCCGCCCTCCCCGCCCGCCCTCCCTCGCCGTCAACCGCTCCTCGAGCCAATCCGGGGGGGGCTCCTTCTCTGCCACCCAATGGGAGGCCAGCGGGGGCGTCGCCGAGGAGGCTCAAATGGTCCAGGCTAGGCTGCGCGCCCGGAGAGGACTTTGCCCGAGCTCTCGCTCCCGCTCTCTCTGGTGGTGCCTTCCGCGAGCAGCGCAGGTGTCGGTGCTGCGTGCCTGGGAGAGGCGGAGGGGAGGCGGGCTGCGCGGGGCGAGGAAGGATGGAGAGCGCGGCGGGGAGGCAGCCAGGAGCGGGGCTGATGAGGGCATGAGAAGGAAGAGGAGGCGAAGGGGAGGCAGCGCGCCTTTGGCACTCACCCCGGGCAGGGCTGGGCTGGGCTGGGCTGGGCGATGAAAAGGTCTCCGGCACGAAGGGCGCTTCGCAGCTAGGATGATGCTCCGGTTCGTTGGTCGGTAGTACTATGATTTGGTATGTGGCCACTTTGATAGCAAGTGTGATCAGCACCAGAGGACTGGCAGCAGCTCAAGGTGAGTTGAAGTACAACGTTTCCCTCCCTCTCTCTCCCTCTCTCGCTCCCGCTCTCTGCGGCTGCTTCGCCCCTTCCTTCTCACTCCCGGGCTGCCTCTTCGGGCAGCGCTCCGGTCGGATGCTTCCTGTCTGGACCTCCCGCCCGCTCTTCCTCCCCTTTTCGCCTGCATCCCTTGGTTTGCGCAAGGATGCGAGGCTTGGCATCTTTGCCTGGCGCTGCTTTTCGGGCAAGGAGTTTCCCCTCCAAGTAGCGAAGCGCAGGGGATTGCAGAGGGGACTGCAGAAACTTGCAAAGATCTGAAAATCCGGCGTGCTCTCGGAGAGGGGCTGGGCAGGGAAACAAATGTGGGCAAGTGATGCGGCTTGAGATGTCGCAAGACCGATTCATATATCAGCAGGGGAGGTACGTGGAAGACCCGGACAAGTCTTTCGTGAGACGTGGTGCCAGAGCAAAGCTTATGCTTGCTTTACGCTTTAAATGGAATGTTTGATTTCTGCAACGCTTCCAGAACAGCTTTTGGAGAAAGTATCTCAACATTACCAAGCAGAAATGTTTGAGTCTGGCCAGTTCATTAAATCCATATCAAGTATGGTTTTGTGGTTCAGCAAGATTTATTTACGATTATAAATTTTTGGTCTGTGTGGCTAACATTGAAGTTCCTCGGGAAAGTAATCCGTCTGCAGCTGCAGTCCTTTGCATGCTAAGCGTTGCATAAGTGCCAACTTTGTAAGGGTGCTCCAGACCATATGCAGGGAGAAGCTTTATGCGAGTATAAGCGATCTTTTTAACCTGATCCAGAGGACTGGTGGGGAGAAGGGAAAGGTGACAGTTCTTCGGTGAAGTACTGTGAACCCCTGTTGTGCACACCTGTGTGCATGCGTGTGTGTGTGTGTGTGTGTGTCTGTAGTTAGAGGCTCACTATATTTTCCTTGGGGTAGAGAGATGGTTTCCTGAAAGAGAGATTTCTAGTTTCAAATGTTATTTGGAAACCAATCTGAGCAGAGCTAGTTTAGGAGCAAGTTGTAAGAGGAGGTTACTTATTTTATCTTCACGCACTTGTAGGCGGATGAAGGATTCCTAGTGCACTTAAAAAGCAGGTTTTCTGCATGCCTTCCAAAAGGTGGGTGGGATGTTCCAAAGGCAATTCTGGTTGTGCTATGACGCTGTTTCTGAGCAAATATCAGCTTCTTACTATTGCACCCCTTCATGTTCTGAGCATAGAATGCATCTTATTTCTGGGCACATCTCTATTCATTATGCATGACAGCTAAATATTTAAATGGCTTCGAACAACATACGGTTAAGCAGGGCTCTAAGAAGAAGGAAAAAACCCTTTAAGGAATATGCAGGAGAGACGAGGAAACTACAACTACCCACAGCATTTTATGAAAATGCTAATCATTTTGTAAATGACTTTCCGGAGGGCAGTTGACTAAAACTCATGATGTTTATGAAACGTTAGCTCACAAATGGGGATTGTATATTGTATTCTCATCATGGAAAGCAACTGAATGTTGTCAGTAGTTACTTGGGGGGCTTTGAGATTTTTCTTGCAAGAAGTTAACCAGAGAAAGGTAGTGGGTTGGTAGAGAAAGGGAGAACTGCTTCCAGAAAGCAGGCAGGGCTGTGGTTGTGAGTCTCCTGGCTGGATGAGGTGATGGTTGAAGGGAAGGAGGCTCATCTCCCCACTTCTCAGGAGGTAGGCAGACACCTGGACAGCAGAATATGCACTCCTTAGGTGGATGTTTTGGAGAAAGTTTGTATGTAAGCCAGCTTAGTAGAGAAGTGCACAATAGCCCCTCCACACTTCTCCTTCTCCTCCTTGATTTGCCTGTGCAAGCTTGTCACTTGTGTAGTGTTCCCATTTGGAAAAGGAGGACCAACATTCATTCCAGTGCAAGGAAATTGTCCTTCCTGGTCAATGGGCAGTGATTCTGCTCACCATAGGCAAACAGGTGTGGCTTTTCACCTGTCAATTATAACTCCTGTGTAGCTTTGAGTCAAGGATCTCTTGGTAGCTCTCCTTTTTTGTTTTGGAAAGGATGTCTCTAAAATAATTGTAGTAAACTTTGGCTGAGCATAAGTGTCAAGCTTACCTTTCCAGGATTGGCATATATGGCTCCTGGAACAAATTTCCTGCAACAAAGCTCACATTCCATCAGTGTAATTGCATTTCTCCAGTGTCGTTGAGCTTCTGGTTGCTAAGCACCTTGCATTAGTGTGTGATGTGGGAATGGTCCTTCTAAGGCTAGTGCCACCACTGCTGCATGACAGGTCTAACTGCACGTAAAGTCTCATGAGGTGAGGGGTGCAATCCACTGAAACTCTCTCTGCTGCCGCTGCTGGTGGGATTCACAATTTGGCATGCCCCCACCCCCATTTGAGAAAACTTCAGGCAGAAGGCTCACACAACAGGGAATGGGCTGCCTTTCTCCCTGAGGTTCTTGTTCTACAGAGACTCTTCTAGGAAGCTGCAAGTGGAAATCAGAAGCCCTGGTCATCTCCCTGCCCTAATTGTTGTCCTCGCATTTTGCCTGGTGGTGGGGTCTGGACTAAATTAGGGGTGCACAAGTTGGGGCTTTCCAGCACTGCCTGGACATCATGTACCACCAGTCCCCGGCTAGGAATGCCAGGGCCACCACTGGAGCTTCCCTGGTCGAAATGCCCTTGAGCTGTTCCTAGGGAAAGGCTGAGACATGAATGGTTGATGAAGCTGAAGATGCGTTTTCCAAAATAGCCTTCCTTGACCTGGCACATCCCGGTGTGTTGCACTGGAAGTCCCATGATCCTGAACATTTAAAGCTTCTTGGCTGAAATCAGCAAGGAGGTGACAGAGCTCAGTGACTGGCAGACGTGTGATCGGTATGGCCGATCAGCAACTCCAACTGAAAGGATCAGGGGGCAGTGGGGAAGTCCTTGAAGAGCTGCTGTCATTCAACACTGGGCTAGAGGTTTAATAGCAGCAGAGAATCAGATAAAGCAGGACTGAGGTTTCTATTCCAAAGTGCCTCGGTTACATAGCAAGCAGCCTAGCTGTTCACCAGGGCTAGGATTCTGGCTGGCAGTGGGTCTCCAGGCTTTCAGGTAGGGCATTCCCAATCAGCTGCTACCTGATCTGACTGCAAATACCAGGGAGTGATCCTGGGTCAGTGGAGGCTGGTGGTCCCAATGTCGTCGGGCTCGAGTGCAACCTTTGAAGGTGCTATCCATGGTCCTGAAACCTGCCCTGAGCCCTGCCAATAGGTTCGGTACCACCATGGATAGTCTTCTAAGCTTTCAAAGTAGTACAATCCAGAGTAGATACTTACTCCACTGACACTGGGGCCACCAGTCTCTGCTGACCTTGTGCATGCAAGTATCCTACCCCCAAGCTACAGGAAGTCTGTTCTAGATTCTACCAGGTCTCAATCTTATTATTAGGAGAACTAGTGTGGCATATGGGTTGAAAGCACAGGACTGGGACTCAGGAGGCAATCTGGGTTCTAGTCCCCACTGAGCTATGGAGCCAAATGGGTGACTTTGGGCCAGTCGCAGACTCTCAGCTCACTCTACCTCATAGAATTGTTGTGGGGATAAGATGGAGAGCAGGAGGAAGAGAATGATGTAAGCCACTTTGAGTTCTTTGTAAGAAAAAAAGGCGGGATATGAATCTAATAAATAGATAAACAAAACAAACCTGTAGGACCCTCTGGAAATGGAATATCAGTTGTCCAAACCATCTTGCTCTCTTGTGGTGACCTCCAGATCTTTGGGATAGCAACACCCTAAATTCCTAGCTGTTGGTCATGCTGGCTGGGGTGATGGGAGCTGAAGCCCAAATCACTTCAAGGGGCACCAGGCTGCAGATGTCTGTCATGATTCAGTGGTTTCTGAGTATTGGGGGTGCTGTAGACAAGGACAGAAATACAATGTCCTTTATACTTGGTTTATGAAGAAGTGTGCTTGGTGAGGCAACTTCTTGGAAAGGGTATGCTGAGGCTAGATGGACCTTGGTCAAATCCAGTAATGCAGTTTTTACTTCCAAACCCCTCTGGTTTTGAAAGAGTCATTACATAAGTGTCACTTTCAGGGTTGAAACTATCCATCTCAGGTAAAGCATAGCTACTAGACCTGCCTTCTATCTCTCACACACCCCCTCCATCAGACTTTGTAATGTGAACATTTTATTGTTCTCTGAGCTTGTCGACTAGAAAGCAACCCAACAAGAACAGTCTGTGTACTGCATGCAGGATCACTGATGATTGCCCTCTAGATTGTAAGCTGCTTGGGGCTGAGTCCTGTGTGACTTTTTTTCTTATGACACTGTAAATTCCAGATATATTGGAAGTGGTATGCAAAAATTTGAAATAAAACTGGGGAATTTTGAGGGGTGGGATTCTAACAACAAGATTTACTTTGCAGTGGAATAAGGAAACCTTGAGAATGCACAAAATCTTAGCAAACCAGCACTCTGATTTTATGAGGATACATGTTTCTGCACATCTGTGCTCATGACTAATGCCATGTCAGCGACTTGACAAGGAACAGGTTGGGGCAGGGACAAAATAGCATTGTACTCAGTTTTTTGGTGGCTTGTCCTCTTGCCATTTTTGTTCTACTCTCTTCCCTTATGTCCGCTGTCCATGCGCACACACATCTGGGCCAGGGTGTTATACCCTTGAAAGGATGGACATACGTGCATGTGAGCTGATGGACAGTGTGTCTGCATGCACATGTGTGCTGGGAATAATGATGGGTTGTTAGAAAGCAGCTGAACCTTTCTCTGCAGATGAAGCCTCCTGGTAGAATATGACTGCTGGCATTGGCTGGGCTTCAAGCCAAGACTTTCCTCCTAGTTGTCAGTAAGGTGATGCACTTGTCAAGGAGAGTGATGAATGGCGGCTGGTTGGAGAGCAGAACCCATGTTTTGGACGTGCAGATTCCATGTCAACTCCATTAGGGTTGTAGATGGCAGGAAGACCTCTGTATGAGACCCCAGGAGAGTGGCAGCCCATCAGAGTTCAGGATGTACGGATTTTACGTCACTTGTTGGTTCTGTGCTTTGTGAATGGTTAAGACAACTGTGTTCTATCGGTCTCTTACTGATGAGTCTGGAATTTCTGCCCCTTTCAAAAACAAATGAATATGCAACAAAAACTTCTGCAACTTAGGGAGCAATCCCATCATACCTATACTGGGAAAAAGTCATAAAATTCCCAGCATACCCCAGCAAGCACCCTTGCATATCTTTCAGACTCATAACACTGCTTAACTCAGCATACAATCAATGAGCAAAGCTGACCAAAAAAAAAAAAAACCCGAGGGAAGAATCAAGGCAGAGGTCAAAGAGAGATTTAAAATACGGTTGGATGTTTTTAATCACATATCTTTTCCAGTAACTTTTCTATAGCTAAATTTGCATGCAATTCCAGAAAGTAAAAACAAGCAAACACACCAAAACCAAATAAATAAACCAATAAAAATGGTCTGCAAGTCTATGGGATCTATGCAGCTTGAAAGATGATGGCCTGCTGCAGAATCTGTGCATCCAAGTCCCTGGGTTTCTCTTCCACCCCTTGTCATATCAGGCAATAACAAAGTATATCAGACGTGGATGGCACAGTCTGGTATGAGGCAGCTTCTTGTATTCCTATATGTGCATCTCTTTTGGTGCACTCATGATTGAAATGGGTTTATTCTCTTCCCATCAGACACTGCCTAGTGAATGTGATGATGCTGAAGTGCCAAGTGGCCAATCAGGAATGTCTTTGCAATGATGTCACAGGGGAAGAAGGAATCCTCTCCTGCATGGGGGTGGGGAAAGGCATGCATCTCCTTTGCTCAAGCAACAGGGCCAGTGTTCCCTGCTGTGTCATGTGGGTGGTTTTGCATCCTGGTAGTGCTGCAGAGCTTCTGTCCTAAGCTAGCACTAGCTGCAGTAGTCTGGTGCATGTGTGAATGCATGCTCTTTTGAAAGCAATGCAGTTGTGGATGGATGACATCATAATTTAGGCACACGTTCCCTGTACACATTTTAGTAAGTTCTCTCTGGCTGGATTGATATTATTATTGCGATCACCATCATCATCATCACCACCATCACCATCATCATCATCATCATCATCAGCAGCAGCAGCAGCATTTCTATGCTGTTTCACGGCTGAAGTTTGGAGTACTCTGCTCCTCCTTCCCTGGCATCCATCCTCTGGTGAATCTCTTGGTATTTTTTGCAAAAGGATGAAAAGTTGCCAAAGAAGCTTGTTTTGCTTTTTGGACAAAGTGCATATCTGTGAAACCAAATTCTGCTTTGATTTAGCACATACACATACCCCTTCCTGTTTTCTCAAAAAGCTCTGGTGATTTTTATTTGTCATGGCCTACCAGGTGAGTAGTACAGCACATTGCCCACTGGAAGAGGGAAACAAGTGTATTATTTTGACCAACCCAGATCTCCCTTCATGTAACTTATTCGCTTTCGACATACCCCCTATCCCCTGAAAAGAAGTCTTTGCCAGGTTCTTCATGACAGTCCTTCAGGAACCTGAAAATAGGATCATCTACTCCCTCTGTCTTCTCTTTACCAGGCTAAGCATAACCACTTCCTGTCACCTTTCGTTGTAGGGCTTGCTGTCCATGCTGCTTACTCCTTTCATTGCCTTCCCTGGCCCTGTCTCAGTCTGTCTGCAGGCCTCTTTCCTCAAAGCATAGTGGTTAGAACTGGACGCCACCCTTTCTAAATGGTTCGGCTGCCCTTGATAGTCTTGCATATGTGTGTGTGTGCGTGATATTAGCTGCATTGGGCTTCTTTTGGAGAAGGGTGCAAGGAGATGAAAAAGGCATTGAAATGAAATGAAGGGGGATTTGAACTTGGGTCTTCCTGGTTCTCATGTTCAACTCCAGGTTTTTGAGGGCAATTTGAGGGGACATGGTCACAGACTTTCTCTCTCTCAGTGACTCTGCCTTCTCCCTGCCACGGTCACCACCTTGTATCGCTCCTCTTCCTCATCCTCTTACCCCTTGCTTGCTCGGCAGGCAGGAAACCAGTGAAGCAGGCAGCAGTGGCATCTGTTCTCCTGCCTTCTCTTCACCTTTGTTATCTGGCAGTTGAACAAGCAGGTTGCAAGGATGGAGAGGAAGAGCAATTTATTGCAATGCAGGTCCTAGGCGATTGCCCAACCCTGCCCACCCTTGGTGCCCTGCTTGAGTCCCACACAGAACCTCAATCCTACCCCAGCTCTCTAAAAGTGCTGCTCCAGTCACTTTCAGG
>JAIXND010000621.1:6594334-6666813 GCA_023646645.1 Varanus salvator macromaculatus
ATGAAGACTTCTGCAGGACTCAAACCGTTGCGTAGCCCTTTGCGGACCTCATCAAGGTGTTTCCCAGCTTTGGATCTACCTTTTCCTCTTGGGCCAACATAGCTTTTATTCTCCCCGCTACCCATCCACCTTCACCTTGCCAAGGATGCCTGTTTCCTCCAGCTCAGTTGCAAATGTGCTCGCAGCACCAAACTCTCTCCTCCCCTGCCCTGGTTTTCAAGCTGGATAGTGTTGGGCTAGGAGGTGCCTGGCTGTGGGAAGCATGGTGGCTTTCCTGCCTTATCCATTTTAATCTTGGCTGAGACTTGGGGAACTTTCCCTGCCCTTCCTCCCCACTGAGCAGGTCTGTTGACTTCTAACTCTTGGAAGGAGAGTGAGAGCCATAATCCTCCAGTCTCAGTGGGTAGGCAAAGATTAATCTGATTCCTTGTGATTATTTTCTAGGTCCCAATCAAAGGGCAGTGGGGGAGGAGGCGGAGTGTAACCTCCTAAGCTGGGCAGCAAGCTACTTGCCAGTGGTGGATGCTATAAACCATTCTGGTGCAGAAAAGCCAATGTAGCACAATGGTAAGAGCAAGGGTGGGGGATGTCTTTCAGCCAGAGGGCCCCAATCGATTTCTGGGAAAATCTTAGGGTTGCGTTCCAGAGGTTGGCAGGAGGTATTCCCAAAACAGCAGCATCTTTTATCTTCAAGTTCTTCCTGCCAGCATCTAAGCCTTGGGTGAAGCACTTCAAAAAGGGAGAAACAATGATACTAAAGTCTGGAAATTACTGGAGCGTTGATGACTGAGGAGAAGCAGCAGGGACAGGGAAATGAGCAGAGCCCTCTGGGGACCCTCAGAGATCTTTTCTGGCCCCTGAACCTGAAGCTCTCCCTGCTGGGCTGGCATGCCAGGCTAGGGCCAAGTGGACCCAGTTCTAAGCAAGCTGGGGAGGTGGGGTGGAATCAGAAGGGGACATTCCCCACAGTGCAAGGTGATTTCAAGGCTGGTGAAATTTCCTTGGGATCCGAGGCAAGCAGATCTCCTAGGCCATCTCCCCATCCCTAGCCATAAAAAGTTACAAAATAATGGATTAAGCGACAATGCTATATGTGTCTAACAGGAAACCAGCATGCCTCGACCTGCATGGCTACCTGGGACATGCTAGATATTGTGCGCCTTCTTTCTGTGTAGAGATTACACCCTTAACTGTCTAATGACACGGTGCCCTGTTGCAATAGCCAAAACAGCTGCCCATTGCCAAAGTTCTGGCTAGCCTTAGTCATCTTCCTCTGTCCGGCTTTCAAAGAAGAAATGGGGTGAAGTTTCCTGGTCGCAGGATCCCTGCCTTCCCTTTGGGCTTGAGTCTTGGAACATACAGCACCTTTGCACATAAAATAGGGAAGGTAGAAGAGGGGGAATGTGTGGATCTGTTGATAAGTCTGTATGGTCCACATAAGTGATCTGGCACACAAGAAAAATGCAAGCAGCTTGTAGTTTGTGTCTCTTCCATTCACCTTAGGGTTAAATAGCGAACAAATGAATAAATCTTAAATAAAAATCCAGCATATGCGGGTAGAAATAGCACAAGGGGGCTGATTTGGGGAGGGCATCATGTGCCAGGCAAGGCAGGCAGTGCTACAACAGGAAAATCCTCTTGTGTAGTTAATCCAGTTGGCCACCTCCAAAAGAAGGAATTTCTCAGAGCACCCTTGGCTGCAAGGCAGCCCAGCTCATCCAAGACCGTTAAGCTACCTGTTCGACCAGTTCAGTTTTCCCGTCATATAACCCCCCTGCTTTTTTGCACGATGCCTCTTGTGGCATGACCTTGAAGCAAGTCACTTGACCTCTGTGTGTCTCAGTCATTCCATCTGGAGAATCAGGTTTTGAAAGCAAGACTGTCATTCCAAAGGCCTGAACCAATTTTCCCTGCCCCGCTCCAGATGCTGCTTTGTAGCAGAGCCAGAGAAGCAAAACAGGGGGAAGAAAAGGTCATTGATCATGGACTTGCAAAGCTGGTGATCTTTGGTGATGGATGTCACCAGAGGTTGTCAGGGAGGCGTATCCTCTCTAGTGTGACATGGATACACCCACCCCCAGCAATTTAGCAATCCTTCTTTTTACAATAGTGAGTAGGGGGCATGCAGTGGGGGCGAAGAAGGCCTGCAGAATCCGGGCATCTTCCTCAGAAGTTTCTTAGATGATTGAGCAGCTAATTGCAGCTTTCTGTCATGTGGTGTTTCTAACTGGTTGAGCAAACCCCCCGCAGCTCAGCCAGAGATGTTGCCTCCTGCCGGGTTTGTCTAGTGATGCGATGTGCGATCCAGAGGATGCACAGCCCAGTTCATCAGTGCCTTCTTTCCTAGCTTTGATGGTTTCCCCTTACTCTTTCTTTGGGGTGGATGAATGAAAGGGCATATACCCCATTTTGGAATGTACTACTTTGATTTATGGTAACGGCCAGTCGTTTGGATGAATTTCTTTAAAAAATAAAATAAACACATTAAGAAGTCTTATGGTAGCTCTGTCAACTGCTATTAACTGAAGGAAACCTGCAGATTCAGTGGGAATATAGGAGTTCCTGGTTGAACACTGTTGAAAAATTATGCTAGTTTAGATGGAATCTTATGTTGATCCAGCAGAGTGCTTCTTCAGTCCATGTTACTTTTTGTAAATCTTCAGTTTTGCTATTGCACCTTTGGTGGGTTTTTCCCACTGAGAAGCAATCTTACTGAAGATATGATAGGAGCTAATTGGATCTGCAGAGCTCTTCTTTTTCTTCCCCTTTCCCTAAAGTTTAAGGAATAAGAATGGTTGTTGCATTGCCTGAGTAGGATAGGATCAGGGACAAGGTAGTAAAGAGCGGCTCACTACCTCCCAGTCTGCCATTGACTAGTTCATAGAATCATAGAAGAGTAGGGTTGGAAGGGGCCATGAAGGCCATCAGGTCCAGCCCCTTGCTGTTTCAGGATACCACATTACACCACCCCATTCAGATGGCTGACCAGTTTCATCTTATATGTCTCTAGTATGGGAGAGCCCACCACCTCTTTGGGCAGCTGGTTCCCCTGTTGTATTGCTCTGACTGTGAGGAAGCAGCCAGAGCAATGTCCAGCTTGAATCTGGGTTGTTGCAACTTGAACTGATTATTCTGTATCCTACACTCTGGCATCAGCAGGAAGTGATCGTTGTGACAGCCTTTCAGGTACTAGTAGAGTGCTATCATGTCCTCCCTCAATCTTCTCTTCTCAAGGCTGAACATGCCCAGTTCTCATAGTCTTTCCAAACCCTGGATCATTTTTGTTGCCCTCCGCTGGATCCTTTCTAATTTACCTGCATCTTTTTTCCACTCATGGAACAGGACAGATGTTGGACCAGCACAAATGTGCAGACACTGGAGGCATAGCTCAAACACACTTAGGGAGGCAGGGGGCTATGATTGATACAGAATCCTTGTACATCCCCAGGGATGCATTGGCTGAGGGCATACATCTCACAAGCCTTCTTGGAATGACAGCTGGGCTCCTAGACTGGTAGAGTGGGCACTGAACCCTTTAATTACCTGTTGATGGCAGACAGTCCTGCGCTTTGGGCACATGCCTTGTGCTGAGATGGTTCTTAGCATCATTTAAGCTTTTCCTGTGGCCTTGAGTGAACCCTCCAGTTTATAGAGTCAGGTATGGTTGCTTCCATACATGAGGCATGTCAGAGAAGGCAGTGTCCTAGGGTACCAAAGGGATGGGGAGGCAGCTTTGGACGCTGATGCTTGCTCAGGTAAAGTGGGCTAATTTACTTCACTTCTCAGAGGGGAAAGGGAGAAAATGGCCAAACAGGTGCAAATATAACACCCTTTGTTCTCTTGGGTCAAAGGGTTATGCAAGATGCTCCTGCCTGGAGCCTGCTTAAATTTGCAGTTCTAGATTTTCTTATCCCCATTTATGGTGATCAGTTCATCAGGATGGAAGAATATCAGATTTTTTTTCTTTAAAGATATACTAATACAAATCAATTTTCATTTCAAAGTCAGATCCAAAATTAAATCTGATTTTAAGAGACACAAGCATGTGCAATTGTACACCTGTCTCAAAAGGAATTGGTGACCTTCTTATCACATACTTTGAATTAAAGCCTGCCTTTTTAGATAGAACACCATGAGGTAAAATATTGACTTCTGGGTCAAACATTATAAATGATATAATAGGTCATACATTACATTTGCTGTTGTAGTGAATTATGAATATTTATGTTGCTATTGACTGAACAGCATGGGCACTTTCTTTCCATCTCATGAAGGAACACAGTTTTACCTAGTAATTATCAGCCTTAGTCTGGAAGGTTCTTGACATTTAGGTCACACTGTAGCAATATTTTACCTTCTTATTGGACTGTGGTAGATGATGATTAAGATTATTGATTTTTTAACACAAATGTACATATTATTTTTGGGAAAAAAATCACATAATTATTACTTATGATGCACTTTTCAACTGTGTTAACTCTCTTTTTAGCATAATAAAATAAATGATATTAAAACAATGCCATCGATCTCAGTTTCCAAATGCCCAATAGGATAAGTATAAATTAACCTGTCAGAAAAAATAGGCCAGGTAAATGAGCTTCTTCCAAGTTCTGCAGTCACCACAAAGAAGGTCCTTCTCAGGTGATAACCTTGGCTCATAGGATACTCTTCACTGGCTGATTATAATGCTTGAAAGGTTGCACTGCAGAAAGCATTGTTTGTGATTATTGGTTGCTGGACCATCTAGGGCTGTCAAGTGCAAACCTAGCGCTTTAAGTTGGACAGCCCATGTGGATGTTCTAGCTTATGCATGTGAGCTGACAAGAACACCAGTCAACAGGTAGCAGGTGTCATCTTGTACTGGTTGAAGTTTTCAAGGGCAGTCCCACTTAAAGCATGTTGTGGAAATCTAACCTGGAAGCCATCCAGGCATGAATGGCAGTAGCAAATAAACCATCTTACCTAGTTTCCTTGCACACGTATAGAAATTCATTCATTTCAGAAATGGTTTCCTTTATGCCTAACAGAAAAAATGGTGTAGGGAATTACGCATGACCAGAATGCTATGGATTATGCTCCTAATCATACACAAACTTAAGAGCAAGTTCCAAGGAACATCATGGGATTCCCTCTCGTGTAAGCATCTGTGGATTTGTCATGTAAATCCATAGGTTTAAAATGTTTCTAGCAAGCAATTAGTATGCTCTCTTGTTCAGGAAATACCTGGATTACAAAATGATAAACTAGATGTGAATCAATTATTTACATCTCTTTCTTTCTCTCGATTTAAATTGCATCTTTAAAAAAATCAATTTATCTTGGAGCTCAAGAAATAAAGCGAGTCTTTCTTTCTGTCATTTGTTCCATATTGCATGCCCCTTTCTTTATGGCACAAGCACTAAGTGTTGAATGTGTAAATGACCAACCCAGATAGAACTGTCATGTGTCTTAGAAATGGTCACTTTTCAGTCAAGTTAATTCACACATGCATCTGCAAGTTATCAAAGGATGGATGCAAGTGTGTTTATTTAGTGTAAGCTATGTGCTTACACATTTGCTTAGAAGGAAGAAAGCTCATTATTGTTTGTGTAGTTACATCCTTTGCATCCATCACTGTTGGAAAGTGGTTGAGGGGCTGCAATGAAGTAGGCTCTTCTCTCAAGCTCATATGGACTAGTGACTTTGGAGGGTGTTTGGCTTATTTGCTCGAGCCATCTGGGATGTTTTTGACACAGTAGCATGTAGTTTGAGCACTCATTTCTAATGGGAGGGGCTCTGCTAGAATCAATAACCTCCTTCCATAGGGACCATACCCTCTGTGAATACTTAATTCAGGATCTGCTTTGGTGGGCTCAGCTATCCACTGCCCTGGTTTGGCTCTGAGATGGGCCCTGACACTCACATCTGCAGACTACTTGGGGTGATAGAGGTTCTTTTTTCCCCCATGCAACAAAATTGATCATATTTGTGGAATAAGAAGTCGGAATGGGTCCCAAATGCTCAGGGAGGTTATGGAAGTGTCTGGAATATTCTGATCATGGGTTAAAACAAAAGCAAAAGCAGCCTTTACTAAATAAAGCTCAAAATCACCTAAGGCAGAGGAAAGGAAGCTGACTTTCTCACAGCAAGGTCACATAAGCTTGTACAATTTGCAGTTGTTAAGACTCATGTATGTCCTTTTATGTTGCCTCTCCCCTTTGCTGCATTGTATTACATTGTGTTTATGTCCCACCTTTCTCTCTCTCATGAAGAACCCAAAGGCTTACAGGTTTTCTCCATTTTTACCTTCACAGTAATAAACCTGTAAGGTGAGTCAGGCTGAAATTCTGTGACTGGCTCAGTCACCCACTGAGCCTCTTGTCTGAGTGAGAACTAGAACCTGGATTGCCCGTGTCCCCACCTTGCCACACTGGATCTCCCCCACCCCTATCACAGAATCAGTTCAAAGTGATGCTAATGTGCGTTTTCGCTTCTTTCTTTCTCACAGAAATAATAGCATGAGATACTCATTGTAGGCTTAGGAAGATGAGAAGGATTGGTGATAGATTCTGATCTTTCTAGAAGCTGTGGGATAGATGGTCTGTTGTTTTTCTCTTTCTGTTCATGGCATGATTCTGCCTTTCCCTCATTGGTGGACTTGTGGAAACATCACAAAATGTGGTGAAGGAGCCCTTCTCTCCATATGTGGGCAGGATTTTCCATCTGATCTATCACTGAAGGGATGGAGGTGAAAACAGCAAAAGCAATGAGCATAAAGGAAATGGACTGAACTTGTACACTGGGAATGGTATTGTGTTGTTAGAGGGCAGCGGAGAGTCTGCCCACAGATGCAACCACCAGAGGGTGTTTCTCGGCTCTCCTTCTTAGAAATTACTGCCCCTTGTGGTGAGACACACCACATGGCGAGAGGCCCCAGCTCTGTGGTACAGCCTGTGCTTTGCATGCAGAAGGTTCCAGATTTGATCCCTGGCATCTCTAGTGGGGTGGGAGGAAGACCAGGTAGCAAGTCATAGGAAAGACCATCTGCCTAAGACTTCGGAGAAGCTACTCCAGTCACAGAAGACAGTAGTGGGGTAACAGAATAGACAGTGTCCCCAGTGGGACAGAAAGCCATTTCCTGTATTCTGGTGGTGCTCAAGGGAAGTGATACATGGCAGGAGGAGCTCCTTGTCCCAGCACAGATCTCTGTGTCCAGGCAGCCCATTGGTTCTTCTTAGACTAGCCATGTGTCCTACTTTACCTAGGACAGTCCTTTATTTGGCACTGTCAGTGTACTGTTTGAAAGCATCCTCATCTTGAAGGGATATCTAGTCCAAGTCTGTCTGTCTTTGGGTAAAGTAGGAAGAGAGGAAGAGAGGGTTGCAGGAAGCTTGAAGCTGTGCATGAACAGTCGGCTCATTGTCCTGGGTAGCAGACTTAGTAGGAGTCCCAGTGTGGTGTCGTGGTGAAGAGCATGGGACTGGGACTCAGACGATCTGGGTTCGAGTCCCTGCTCAGCCATGGAGCCAACTGGATGGCTTTGGGCCAGACACAGACTCTCAGCCCAACCTACCTCTCAGGGTTGTTGTTGTGGGGATAAGATGAAGGAGGAGAATGATGTAAGCTGCCTTGAGCCCTTTGTAGGAACCTGCAGATTGCCTGGTCATGGTTTTTCTTACTAGGCTGGGATGTACTGAATGCAATGATTTCTACTTCATCATCAGTTGATTAGCATATGCAAATGTTATGCAAGCCAGTGTATGTGACACATTTCCTCTTATTTTGACGAACTGAATGTGGGAACTCAAATCATCCAGGATTCCTAGCTTAGACCTGGGTCTGTGTTGAATGCTTGTCTACTCTCCCTCCTTCCAGCAGATCAAGACAAATGCTTCTTAACTAAAGTCTTTATTATGTTAAAGCTGACCAGCTAGGCTGGCTTTGTAGTAGAAAAGAAGAGTATTGCAGAAGTCTGCAACAAAAGACACAAGTGAAGTTAGAATACTGGCCTAATGATACAAAATTGATTCCAAACTGGACACCTCCTTTCCTTCCCAACAAGGTACAGCTCATAGGTCGGTCTGCTGGAACATCTGAGGCTTCTTAATTGGGCCACCCTCTTAACCCAACTCCACATGGTTGGACTAATGATGTTAAGTCCACCCCCACCCATCTAAGCTTGCTCCCTAGAGTCCATCCCCCTCCCACATGCCAATTTGAAACTGTTTGATTCTCAGTGATGGCCTGGCTTATCTCTGAGTCCAATCGCCTTGGCATTTCAGCTGCAAGTTCCAAACCCACCTCTTCCTGCATTTCTGAATCTCGATCCAAGTCAACAGCCTTCAGAGGATCTATTACGGGAAGAGCGAGCTCAGTCCCTAGAGTCTTTTCTTCCTTTCTTTTTCAGGACAGCTGTCAGCTGCTGGTTGCTTTTGTGCAACTCCCAAGTTTACCTCAGGTGCTTCTGCTCGATCTCTTTCTCCCTCCTTTTGGTTGCTGTGCTCTTGCTCTGCCCGCTTGCTTGTGTTCTACCGATGTGCTTCACTGGCTCAGTTCTCCCTCTGGGTGGGTGTTTGGCCCAGAAGTGGGCCTCGCACCGGACTCCATCTTTCGACACTGATGGTGCTTCTGTGGATTTGTCTGAGTGCTCCTTCTGACTCTGCCCCTCCTCCTGCCGGGGCTTGCTTGGCTCTCCCTGGCCCTGCACTGTCAGTGAGAGATCTGCATGGTGACAGGTGGAATGAATCAGCCCCACATAAAATAGACTGGTGCTTTCCAAGAAATTGTCCCAGAGGCAACCTCCCCCATCCCTACAACTCAATCGTTCTTTTTGCTGTTGCCAAAGCAATGACTTATAAGGCCTGCATTCTGCACCTGGCAGACACTAGTGAGTATTTGCTGGGTGGGTGAGGGGGAGGGGGAGGGTGGCATTGAGAATGGGAAGAAAAGGCAACATCTCTTCTCTCTTTAGCAGTACGTGACATGCATGTGCTCTGGTTCTGGCTCATGCTTCCACTGATGAGCTTGCAGCATGCAAACCACTCAGGGGAGGGCCATCCCATCCTCTCGCTTCTCTTTCATCCAATAGGCAGACAGCATGCAAATAAGGCCAGAGTGGCAAAGACAGGCAGGAGGAGAGAGAAGGTGACTTCATATCTTTGCAAAAGAAAGCCAGGAGTGATGATGAGGCTGACATGGTGGAGGAAGATAGGACTCACTTCAGCCATCTTTCCAGGACTTTGGGACTCTCGGATACCTCATCCAGGGCTGCATGGGAAGCTGCTCTGCCTGGAGTCCTGGTGCTTCAAACACGGCCCCAAAGGGGACATCTGAGAATGGGACTCCCGAGGTGGTCAAATGTATTGCCTTGGCCACTTTGGAACGGCCCTTTGCTGAAGGCCTGCCCTGCCGGCACCTTTCCGCACACGACACACTCTGATGCTTTAATTTTTCAGAAGGGGTGCTGGGGCTCAGGCCATGCCATCTGCTCTGTGAGCCTTGCTTCTTAATCCGTAGCCCACAGGGCAGGCCCCGGCTGTGTGGCAACGAGGGACATGCTCTCATCCTTACTATCACATGCACTCCAGGACATTCCTCTGATATTAAAAATAGCTTTGGTGGATGGCCCCTGAGCAAACTAAGCCCTGCGCCACGTCCATTCGTTCCCTCCTCCCTCCTTTCAGCTGGGTAGCGTCTGAAATCAGCCTGTGATGGAGAAGGCTGCCTCCTTTATGTGAATGGCCTCTAGGGGGAAGCATCCCGGACATTGGCAGGGGGTTGTAAAGTCCGGTTAGCAGGAGGGCTTTCCTGAATGCAAGAAAAGGCATCTCCCTAAATGGGAGAAATACCAGGACAGCTGAAGCATGTGGGGCTGTTTTAGTTCTGAGAACAGTCTGCTGGGGGAGGGGGTGCATCAAGGTTTTATGAAATGACGCACAGTGTGGAGGAAGCAGAGAAAATCCCCCATTTCACTCGTATGAGAATGCGGGCTTAGCCAGTGAAACAGACAGGAGGCATTTGCTGGCCAGATGGAAAGAACTTCCCCGCTCAAGGGACCCCCAGTATACAGGTTGCATTGTCAAAAGGTGCTCACTGGCTACGATGGCTTGCTGTCGCCAGATAAGCACAGCTGATCCACGACCATTTTCCGATTGAGATGGAGGACGTACTGGTGCTCCATCTCATCTTTCCCCATGTGCAAAAGGTGACCGAGCTGGAGCTGAATCTGCAAAACTGGTGACTGCATCCACCACGGCAGGCCATGTTTCCAAGTCCAGCTCATGTCACAGGTCACACATACAGCTCTGTCCACCCAACAGCTTGTTGCAGTTCCTTGGATGCCTGGGGCAGCTCCTCCGCTCTGCCTAATGATAGGGCTGGCCCTGCAAATAGATGAACCGCTTAAGTCCAGAGTCGTTGTGCATGGCACGGACAAACTAGTGGTGGCAGAAAAGCTTGGGGGACTTTTCATTAAGACTCTCCTGAGTACTGCTTTGAAAATCACTAGCCTAGTGGAATAAAGTGATGATTTTATCCTCACAACGATCATGTGAGGCAGGTCAGGCTGACCACAGAGGGAGGGAGGGAGGGAAGCAGGCCAGCCAGCCCAGGATCACTGAATGAGCTTCATAATTGGGTAGGGCTTTAAACCCAGGTCTTGCTCTCACACTGGCTTTGGGATGTGGCTACATGCGACAATATCGGCAATAATAATGGTGCAACTGAACCAATGTCTGGAGAGTCTGGAACAGCCGCTGGTATGGCTGCACAGTGCCAGCTGCTCCTCAAGAGCTCCACAGCCACCTCTCCTGGATGTCCAGGACTAGAGTGCACTGGGAATCCCAAGGGAGCAGTCTTGGATGAACAGGGATGCTGACAGCTTTTGCTCCTTGCCCTCAGACTCCTTGGCTCTCTCTGAGCTTCGCTGAAATACTCGGAATAGTTGGGTGGGGGAATTAATTTTTCCAGCAGCAACATTTTGTTCCCTCTCTCGTCATTCCAAGTAGGCTAGGCTAGCTTGGTGTTGAATAGACAATTAAGACCTATCAGTTTGACAGAAAACTCATTCCTGATAGAGAAAATTGCTGCCAGAAGCAGCATGTTGATATTTATCAGCAGAGCTGCCTGTGTTTTTGGAGTCTCCAGTGGGTGTGGCTATGGAAATTGTTGGGATGAGCACCTGAACATCAGCACTTCCCACTGCGAGTGCCACACAGATTCTGATTTTAAGAGGTTCAGCCTCAGTTTGCATGATCAAACAATCCACGGTTCACAAACTATGGCTTGTTCCTGAGTGTGTGGGAAGGCACACCCCTGCTTGCACTTTCCTAACCAAACAGGGATACTCCTTTCCAGAATTGTTATAATTAAATGTGAACCCACAAATTAGGATTATTTCGAGGCTAACAACTGTGAGTTAACCCAGAGTTTGTTGCAGGGACAACTTTGGCTTGTTTAACTACCAAACAATGCCAGAGTTCCTAGGATTGAACTTAATGCTAACCCAAGAATGGGGCATCTCTAGGCTGTTTAGGAAAGCTGAAAAATGACTACGCAGGAGGCAGTGTGCTCATTTGCAGCTGCAAAGCCATGAGTAGCTGTGGATTAAGCAAACCATAGTTAGCTGCTATGTGTGAACTGGATCATCAGGTACCTCCCTTACACCACTGCTTAATTTTTACACTTCCCCCTGGAAACAAGAGCTCATATGCCCTGCGGGCAGCCTAACCGCCACAGCAAGAAATTGAATAAAGAGCACTTAGGACTGCTCTGATACAAGAATGGATGTTTTACCTGATACTGTCAGGGGAAGAAGACTGGTGGGAATATTCCCAGGTGATGAGTTAGTCTAGCTGTCGGTTTTCTTGTCAATCTCCATGCAGACATGGAGTTGCTGTGGTTATGCTTTTTTGTGCTGAGAAACCATTAAAGGATTGTGCCGAGACTGAAGTGCTGACTTCCTTCCTGTCAGCAGGGCCCACAAGGAAGGGTCTCGAAACACGATCTAGACAAGAGCAAATGCAACATTTGCTAGCAGTGTGGCATGATCAGGAAACTGGCTTGGGACTGAGATGAAGGATCAATCAGGAGTCTGCCTACCTGAGGGGTGCGCTGCGAAATGCTGTCTCTGGCTTCATCACTGGGCTTCTTCCTTAGGCTGGGTCAGATCTGAGCAGGGGCCTGGCACCTGTCCATCCAGATTCTGTCCAGGCACCGACTCGCACTTGGGCAAGGGGCCTGGCTCCTTCTGCAGTATCCGCAATCAGAATATTTCAACCTGCTAGAGCAGAGGACGAACAGAGGTGCCCCCTCACTGAGTGATAACTTTCTGTGGGGTGGATGTGAATGCTCGCAGGACTGGCTGGATATAGATGTGCATTGGCTGCATATTTTCCTCCATCTGCGTTTTACAAAGGGGTCAGTCCAGCCTTCCCGTGGTCTCCTTGGCCATCCCAATGGCTCTCCGTACAATCGTAAAGAATGGTGACAAATCATGCTGCTGAGCTAGCAACACTCCAAAGTCTGCTTGCTGTGATGCTCTGGAATGGGGAGAGGAAAAATTTCCCACCAGTTTCTCGTCCGAGCAAGGCTCGGTGGCAACGGCAGCAGGTCTTTTTCCCTTTCCTCGTTAATGCTGCCATTGGCCCAGTTGTGTTAGCAACACGGCCACTGTTTGGCATCCTTCACAGTGCTCTGGTGCATTGTGGGGTTGAATGACTGCCCATGCACACATAAAAATGGGAGAGGGAAGGGAATGTTTGGGAGAGTTAGCCATGTGTCCGCGCGGTGGGTGGGGAGGATAGTCTTATTCTTTTCTGACAGATTTTGGCTCAGCCCAATGAGGAAAACTTTTACCTCTTTCTGATAAGAAATGAGAGAGGGAGAGAGAGAACGAGAGTGGTAAAATTGTCTTTGCTACTTAGTAAGACAATACTGGTGAGCACCTTCATGGAGACTGAAGTTGCTGCTTGTTAAATAACTGCGTTTCTGCTTTTTTCTGGACTGATTCACATGTGCATACTTATTTCATGGTTTCCATGGAGGACAAGATCAATGGCAATAGGAAAGTTTACCTCCTTTACTGACCTTCACACTGTGAAGGGGGTTGGACCAGATGACCTTCATAGCCCCTTCCAACTCTACTTTTCTATGATTTTCACCCAAAATTCCATGTTATGGAATACACAGTGGCTTTGGTGTTTGACTTCTCCACAGAGTGCCTCTGAATTGTGCCTCACAAGGTAGTGGAAAGTGTGTCTGGATCAGAGATTGGGTTCAGGCCACACAATAACTCACACTAAGGGGTTGAGTATGGGTTGTTGTCAAACCACGAGTGCTTGTTGAAACATGGGTTATCATGGTGCTGGCTCTGGTCTTTGAACAACCCATGAACAGAACTCATGGGATGATGGGTTGATGTTCATGGTCATCAGGCCATGGTTTTAGAATAGCTGGTTTCAGGCAGCTGATGTTTCCATGGGAACCCACACTCAGCTCCTCTTCAGCCATTGAATTACCGTGGTGTTTGAACCCAGGCAGAGTGGGGGGCAGGGATATTGCATAGCAGGTTCAGCAGGCTGACCTTTGGACTGCATCGGTTCCCTAGCTGACCCACCAAGCCCCTCTCCCAGCCCCATCCTCTCCTCCTAGCCAGAAACAGCTCCGACTGGACAGGCAGAACTTCCTCCTGCTCTGCAGGGAGAGTGTGTGTGTTGTGAGCGTGCACATACACACCCAGGTAAGAATGCCAGCAGTCTGTGATCCCACCTGCTGCTGCTATGCAACTTTTGTCCTGCTTATCTGGACTCACTTCAGCTGAACAAGTTTCCCCAGTCCTGCAATCTAGGGATGCTGCGTTCATTTCCCTGCTTGTGAGGACTGTCCTGCTCCCATTCTGTCAATTCACAGACTGCTTCAGGGCCATACCTGCATCGAGGCTGGCAGGGAATAGCCTTGAGTTGCACAACCCTATGACCAGTGGCTAGACTTGAGAATGGAATATAGCAAAAACTACCAAAAGCCTGATTGGCTGGCCAGTCAGGCCTACAGCATCTCTCCCAGACCAGCATCCCTCCCAAACCAGAAGCATCATACTGACCATTGCTCACTAAGGTCCCAATACACACTGGTACTTCCTTTTGTCCTACAGCATGCCAGGTCACAGATTTCTGGGCTGGGTCCCAGTCAGGGAGTAGATTCCCAGCCTCAGCCAGGTGGCCTCTTGACCCCCTGCTTTCCATGGCATGATCCCATCTGTTTGCTTTGCACACCTCTCTTTCTTGCTGGCTATACTGAGAAGCCCTACAGGTAAATGAATGGTCCTGATGCTGACTGGGAGGTAACAGATTGTGCCAAGGCACACCAAGCCCTCTGCTGTCTGGAAGGCATCCAGCAGTGTGTTGGGGAAGACGCTGCACTTGCTGCATATCAGAGACATCTTGGACCAGCTCCAAGCTTCCATGCTGCATAGCACTACCGGCCAAGGAGCACAGAGCAGGCCAAGGTGTGCAAGGAGCTTGTTTTGGGAGGAGATGAACATGAAGCTCAGGGCATCGCTCCTCTTCCAAACACCAAGCTGAAAGTCTAGTTCCAGTTGCAATCCTCTGCTTGGCCCTGAAGGAGGACTGGGAAGGGACTATGATCCAGCCAGTCCATTATCTTGCATCCACATTGTCCACTCTCCAAGGAGCTCAGAACAACGTAGCTGGAATTTTATTTGCTGTATTTACCCTTGCTCTTCCTTTCTGAGGAATTCACAGCAGACTGCAGTGGGTTTCCTGCAGTTATTTAACCAAGCGCTGGTCAAGCCAGTATTAAACTTTATTCATGCTCCAGCAACTGATCAGTGAGTTCATAGATGGAATCAGATGTAAACCATCAACTTCCCATCTTGCTTTTTAGCCACTGCATTGCATGAGCTCTTGTAACTCCTGCTGTGTGCTTGTGTGTGATCCCATGAAACACTGGCTCCTAATGTCAAAGATTTTCACATATTTTACGACAACACGCTTGCTCCGGTTATGGTTATGGATGTTTTCCCTTTGCAACAGCGAGAGCAAGAATACTCCATCTCTCATTCCTGGGATGTTTCTTCCAGGTTCCATTTTCTGACATATACATTGTATTAATTCTTCTAATTTGGATAAGTTTCCAGAAACTTCCTTAGATCTAGTTTGCTTGGATTTATTTTCAGATAGCTGAATCAATACACTGGAAGCTTTGCCTTTGCTTTTTGGGAATAAAATGTGAAAACTTTGCCTCACTGTTTGGAAGAAAATGTGAGGGAAAGCAGGAATGAAACTGATAGATCTTCCTAACAAACTTTGCTGAAAGGCAGACCTACCACTGCAGAGGAGAGAACTGGCAGGAAACGTCAAATCCTGTGCTTTTTTTATTTTTAGGTGGCAGGACTTCTTCTGTGGGGGGTGGGAGTGGGGCTGTCAATTCCACTGCTGTGGTATTTGCATAGAGCTTAACGGAGGCATAGTTAGCACCATCTCAGAAGGCAGGATGTGCAAACAGTTGCATCAGTGAGCAATGGAAGGAGGAAGGGAAACACTCTTTTGGGGTGTGAAGCAGTGGGACACAGCTCATGTGAAACGCTGTGGAGGGCCCAAACACTCCACAGATATCTGGTGCCATGTGATAGAAGAACAGAAGAATCTGCAGAAATAAAAGGCCAAGGTCCACACACTCCCCACCCTTTACCTTCTAAATGAGAAACTGTGAATTTTCACAGTGCTGGCAGCTGAGTCACAAACTTGAGTTGTGAGACTGGTGTGTTTACTCCTCCATTTCCCCACTTGCAAATCTGGGTAATGGAGTAGCAGTAGCTGTAGTGACTAATGTACTTTCAGCCTCTTCTTAAAATAGAAGTGATGATCATATCTAGAAGTACAGGGGTTTTTAGGAACTCTTCAGTGACTTCTAGATATGCACAGATGTGGACTTTAGGTCCAGTCTGGGCCCATGGAAAAGACTGTCCACCAAATCATGCCATATTGTAACCTTCCCCAACCTGCAAGTGTGTGGAACTACATTCCCCATCATGCCCCAGCCTGCATGGCCACTGCTGGAGCCTGCTAGCGTGGCTGGTGTTGTGAAGCTGTTTTCTAGCTCTTCCCTGTTGGTTTCTTGGGGAGTATCTTCGAAACTAGAGGTGGATAACTCAGAGAGGTCTGCAGGTCATCTTCACCCCTTGGACTCTCCCTGCTGTCTGCAGTGTACCATGTAGTTCATCAGGACTCCCCAAAGCTGAAAATGAGGCAGCAAAGTATTCTGTGGCTAAATGCATGTTGTTTGCAGCTCAGCGGTACATATTTCCCACCCAGTTTCTAAGCTATCAACTTGAACTGGTGTCATACCCCTTTAGCTGCCATGGTTTGCTGCAGAGAATCCTGGGAACAATAGATTAGTGATGTGCTGAGTATTCTTTGTTGGAGACCCTGGGGTGATACAGTGACTTTTAAACCCATTGACTGTAGTTCTGTTTGAAGTGCCTGTTGGCAGAATTTCCCATTAATAGGATAAATAGAACAATTTTGTCTGTCATGTAATTACGCCTGCAGGATATGGGCTTTTCAGTGGCAGACACATTTTTGGGATACATCAAAACCGCTCACAGTGGGAAGAGGGATTTAAACCCTTGTTCATGGGATTTGGAATCCTGAAGGGATACCCAGATTCACAGGGGCTTTGGGTCAAACTTTTGGGCTGACATTTCAGGACAGGAGTGGGCAGCCTGCAGCCTGTATTTCCACTTGAACCCCAAGGTCCATAGACCAGGAACAAAATGGTGGTTCCTGGATCAATTCATATGCTGAGAGCCAAGGAAAAAGGCATTTCTGCCTGCACCCTCAGCTTGGCAATTTCAATGACACAAACAATCTTCTCCTAGGCTGTTCCCCCACTTCGTTTCTCGATTTTAACAGCTTCAGTGGCATCACAAACAGATGTACACCTGGGAGCAAAGTCCAGCGAACACAATAGGACTTCCTCTTGAGTAAGCATGCATAAGATTGCACTGTGGTGGGTAGGGAAGGGTGCCTTCTAGGTCGGCCTTCCCCAGCCTTGGGCCTTCTAGACACATTTGGACTGCAACACCCAGAGTTCCCAGTGAATGGTCCTGCTGGATGGGGATTCTGGCCCCCAGGTTGGGGAAGGCTGTTCTAGATGATGATTCGTGTGAGGGGGAACACTGTGCTCTTAGTACTTCCTGTCCAAAGTACTAAGTATTTCCTAGCCAAAGTACTAAGTACAAAGTACTATATCACACAGCCATTCCATCTTTTACTTCTTAATGATTAAGAAAGCAAGTGGACCATCTGAAGAAGCAGTGGGAATGCTCAGGAGAGTTACAGATGGAAGCTGACATCATCTGGTCCCCTGCAAAGTCCTGTGAACGAGGCAGGGAGGTAGCACAACGCAAGCCTGGTCTAGAAGGACCCTACAAGTGGGAGACGGATGCCGATCTGCTTCGAATATGCTGATTTATCTTCTGGCCACAGTTCCTATATGGTGGCCTTCGCTGGTGGTGTTGCTATGACAAGGGGTGGTGTGAACGTCCCTGCAGTTCCAGTTTCCTCCAAGACTTTCAGTCCAGATGCATCTTCTTTTCTGAAGTAAACAAGATACATTGTCTTGCTGCAACTACCCGAAATCTATCCAGTTCCAGGTTCCAGCAGCACCCATCCTGCATGAATGTAATGTCGGCTCCCTTTTGGTTTGTCCCCAGCATCTGGGTTTTAAAGGAGCACAGCCTCCGTTTATGGAGGTCCAATAAAAATAACACGGATATCCCCTGCTGATGTCCTTGCCTAACTCTCGAAAGCAAACAGCATCTGTGCTAAAGTACTGCAAAGGAAGTGATGGGTGGCCAACCAGTTTTTGAATAGTATTTGCAGACACCATCTGGATGGGTGACTTGAGTCCTGCATTGCGCAGGCAGCTGAACTTGATGGCCTGCTAGGCGCCTTCCAGCTGTATGATTCTATGCTGTGATGCAGTGGGGGAAAGCAGATCCTGCTCTTGTCAAGAATAGGGGATGAGTGGTGGGACTACCAGTTTGAGATTTGCATGCCTGTTCCCTGCCATGTTTGCCCGCTGTCTGCAGGAAAAAATAGGGACCCCCCTTGCCTTTTCTCTCTGTTGCCCTTGGACCTCAGTGCGAGAGATGGCCGCTTCCTGATCCCTCCGCATTTGGGCATCATTAGAAGGTGGGGGAAGAGGGAGACCGGGAAAGAACGCAGCTCAAGCTCAAGTCATTTCGTCTGCTGAGGGCTCGCAAAAGCCTCAGCCACATTGGAAATGCAGCGATAATGAGGCGCATCAAGGTGTGAACAAAGCATGTGCAGGGGGGCGGGGGGGCAGGCTTTGCATTCAGGGTAGGAGGGAAGGGGTTGCAGTAGCTGCTTCGTGCAAGCTGCTGCTGGGATTGGGGTGGGGGCCACTGAGTGCTGTCCTGTATTTGCTGAACTGTGATGAATCTCCCTCTCCGTCATCCACACGCAGGAACACACACTCGCACGCACACGCACGCAGCACTCTATTTTAAAAAGTGGCGTTGTCTTCCAAAAGGGACATCTGGCAGGTGAATCCACCCACTCCTTATCCGCATTCCCAGGGACTACATTTTTATGCATTGAAACAACACGCGCCCTTCTTCTCCGGTCTCCCTCTCCCCTGCCCTGCCCGACACACAGAAATTGTCCCTGTCTCAACCTGGCAACTTCCAGTTTTGCAGATCGCCGCTCGCAGCAGGAAGGAGGAAAGGGTGTGTGCGCGCGCGTGTACGTGGTTTGGAGGCTCTCGGCGCTGCTGCTTCCCAGAGCAGCTGCCCCAGGTGGCCTGGCTGTGCAACCTGCCGCACCGGGAGCGCTCATCCCACCTCTGTCCCGGAGGACCGTCCTCGCCAGCCTCTCTGGGGCTCTGCTGGGGCCACTTGCTGGTTCATGCCTCTTTCTCCCGGGTGCCAAAAATAGACCTGCCAGCGTACTCGACTCCTGCTGTGGAAAAACAGTGATGTCATCCCAGGCCAATCAGCACCAGCCCTGCAGAGCAGAGCAGAGCCGCTGGGAGGAGTCAACGCTTCTCTGGCTTCTGATGAGGCAGCTCAACGCGAGGAGGAGCGAGCGGCGGCGCGGGCAGGAGCTGCGCTCCTCCGTAGCCTGGAGGAAGGGAAAAGAGAGGCGCAGCCAGGCTGATCTTGAGCCAGGCTTCCCCTGACGCCTGCCCTGGGATCTCCCAACTTTCCGTAGGGCTGCTTGCCAGTTCTGGCTCGTGCTCCCTCGTACCCCCTTCTGCCTGGCCAAAAGTCAGACGCCGGACTCGGGGCTCTGCAGACAGAATCGGGCTGGGTTTCTTTGGAAGGCTGGCTGTGCTGGGAAAGCCCGGCTTATTTTTTTCCCTCCCACGACATTTCCGCGCACCCCTTGTAATTCACGCAAGCGAATGGCTGCCATTCGTCTGCACGCAATGAGAACGGGCTTCTGTGATCAAAGCAGAATTGGACACTCCTTTCGCAGCTCACAGAGATACCGCTTCAGGGTTTGTGGTGGAATTCGGGGCAATACTCCGGTTCGTCCTTTACATCTTGTCCCAAATGTATACTAGGAGTTCTTTTTTGGGGGAAGAGAATATTGTTTAGTGCTGCTTTGGGTCTGTTCTGCACTTAGTTCAGGGTATGGCTTGGAACAACAGATTTTCTGTCCCCAGCAAAACACACCCCTCTGTACCAGTTGTCCTTTTCATCTCTTCTCCCCTGGCTTGTCAGTCTTTTAGATGACTAAAGGCATTTTGGGGCAGTTGCAGGCTGCAATTCCCTCATCACAGGTGCCCTTCAATCTGTACCCCACACATCTGGGATCCAGGGTCAGTGAAGGAGGGAAAAGAGACTGCCAAGCCAGGAAAGTTTTGCTTCAGGTTAAGGCCATGCTATCTTGACCCACTCCAACCTGTCAAATTATAATTTACTGAACATCTGGGAGGGATGAAAGAAAGGATAGTCCATGCAGGGATTAATATCTACAGAAACCTTACCCAACTTGGCTCCAATCTGTAATTCCTGCAGCAAACATGCAGTATGGGGTTGGAATCCTTCTAGGCACTTGGTTGATGCAGCTCTTGGAGGAACTATTTTGGGGTAGTTCGGGTTGATTTGGGTGTGTGATCCTGACAATGGCTCCCAGGCATTGCTTGGCACTTGGACAGACTAGAGAGTCCTTCAGGGCTTCAGTTTGTCCCCCATGCTAGTCAGTGTATTCATTATATCCATTAATTGCATTTTAATCCCACCTTTCTTCTGACAGGGAACTCAGGTGAACTATATGCAATTCCCAGATGGACTTTCCTCTAAGCTCTGATCTGTTTGGCTTCAGCAAGGTGGCTGTCTCATGCTTTCAGACTATGGACAGAGATCTAAGGCCAGCAAAGCTATGGGAGGAGGTCATCCAGAGTTTTGGGTTGGGTCTTGTGATTATGCTGATGACACCCAGCTCTGTCTCTTCCTTTCAACTACTGCTAAGGAGGTTGTGTAAGTCAATGAAGTTTGCAGTAAGAGATAGGTGTGGAAGGATATATTCAGGTGCAATCCAGACAAGAAGACTGACTGGGAGTAAAATTTTGAACTGATCAGTCCAGAACTGAAAGTACAGTATGTTCTGGTGGGGTTACTCCCCCTCTAAAGGCACAGATATGAAGCTTGGGGTGCTTCTCATGTGGGCTTTTGCCTGGTGTCATGTTCTGGGTTCTAAGGTTCTAAGGTTCTCCATTACTTCAGGGAGGGCTCATATTTGGATGGGTCACAGATCACCCCACTTGATCACCTGTGATCACCTCACAGGGAGTCCTAAACATGATCACCTCACAGGGAGTCCTAAACATACCGATCTGAGTTCGTAGCTCACTCATCATTTGATTCTGAGGATGACTCTCACACAACCTTGTCCTTCAACCATGTAGGAGGACGAGTCTGCAGAAACATCCTTTGGTCCGTTAAGAGTTGTGGTCTGCGTCCAGCAGGGGTGGAACCTCTGTAGGACCAGGACATGTCATATTAAGACTTCAATTGACAGTAGTCCTTTGCTAGGACAATAGAAAGGTTCCGATAGTAGTGTGCTGTCCAAGGTCCTGAAGTGAGTCATGCCTTACCTGAACAGGCAGTGACTATGATGGTGCAGCGTCCTTCCCATCAGCTTCACATCTAGTCAAGACAGCTGTTTTCCCAATCTGCTTACAGTGACAATAGTAGCTTGCTTTATATGGTGCAGCCCTTCAAAAATGCTTGGAAGTTACTGTTAGCAGTGTGCACTTTGTAGATCATATAATCCCAGTCTTGAATCAACATTACTGGTTTTGAGTTCATTTCTGAGCCAAATTGGAGATGGCAGGGTTTGTTTGTTTTAATCTATAAAGCTGTTAACAGCCCAGGGCCAGCATCTTCTTCTGTGAATCTGCCAGTAACTTTTGTTTATCATTGGAGACCTTGATCCGTGCTTCACTATCTAGATGGATGCTCAAGATAGAGCCTTGTGTGCAGTGGCCTCCTGCCTTTGGAATTCCTTCTCCAGGAAGCCTTCTTCAGATGACTTATGGGATAGATATGGCTCTGCTAAGCCTTGAAAGGTCAGTGTCACTCTCTGCTCTGGGGCTTTTTCTTTTGCTTGGCTTTTTGTTTTAGTTTCACATACCTTTCATTAGTGTTTTAAAAAAAACCCTCATTGACTGAAGGGGTGATTCATAAACGTGCTGAATAAATAATATTAAGGACAATTGCCTGAGGCATCCTCTGCCCCCACTCCATGTTGATACAGTGCTGAAACTTCAGCTCAGTCTGGTATATTCGTTTGGTGATAACCACCAACTTTGAAAAGGGAAATACAACAAAATCACTGAAATAAGGCCATGAAAGATCATTGTATGACAATCAGTATCAGAGGCAGTACGCTTCAGAATACCAGTGGCTGGGCAGTGTGAACAATTAGGTTCCACCAAGCTCATGTCCTTCTTCTGGGCTTCCCACTGAGGCATCTGGTTGCCCCCCAGCTTTGGGTCTGATCTAGCATGGCCCAATTTATGCACTCCTCTCAGCCAGAACCAGAAATGTGGGGATTTCACTGCATGAGAGCTTGGATCAGGGATGCTAGGAATTGTAGTCCAAAACATCTGGAGGGCACCCAGTTGGAGAAGGCTGGCATAGGTAAGACTGAGTGAGCTGGACCAATGTACAAGGTAGCTTATCATGGTCCTTATTATTTATTTATTTAGTTATTAAAAGCTTTTACATGCCATCCTCTGCATGTGTCTTGGGATGGTTTCTTTATGTTAAGGAGAGCTCTGATGGATCTGGATGAAGGCCCTTCGAGGCCAGCCTGCTGAGACCAGTATGGTGCACTGGAAGTTCCTACAATTGGGGTATAAATGAATTACCCTTATCTGTTGTTCAGCTTCATCCCCATTTGCACACCTGCTGTTCAAAAGTCAACTGCTTATGGACCTTGGGTGCTTTTAGAGAATGTTAGGGGGAACCATTCCAAATGCCACCTTCAGCTTTCATGTTTTCCCATGAAAGAAAACCTCTTTTTCCTTAATGCATGCTCCCTCCCAAAGCCTATCAGGGATAAAGAAATGGAATAGCTGCAGAATACTTTCTTCTCTTCTCCGGGCATTAATCACTTGGTAGTATTTCTAGGCCAGCATTCAAAGGTATGGCCTCTTTTTCCTGGAGGTGTGGTTAGTGTGGGAATTCAACCCAGGGCAGTTTTAGTGATTGCAGTATTGTAAGGGAGCCAAGGCTCACAGGGCCAAGTTGTGAGGAGTTTTGATTAGCGGAGGAGGTGACGTCCTCTGCCCCATGTGCTATTCAGGTTTCCTTGTTCCCTTGGCACTTACTCACGATAGCTGGATTTTCCCAGCAGCAATATATGATTCTGAGCGCTCTTCTATATGTATGTACACACACAGGGAGAGCTGCATTCATACAGCTGCTCGTAATTTTGGACTCTCCCTGTGAGCACTGTCATGATGAGTCCTGCACTAAAGAAGTTGCTCTACATTTCTGTGTGCCTGGGGAGAGACTGGGGGCCAGCCGCTTGGGAAAGGTGACAGGTCCCTTAGTCAAACACATTGAAACTACCAGCCAGACCTTTGGAGTCTTTGGACATTCCTGGACCTTGGCACATTTTCCAAGTGATTCGGACTTAAAGTTGTGTGTGTGTGCATGGAAGCATACATCCCACCATGGATTTTGGCTTACAGGTTGGCTGGAGGTGTGATTCCAACCTCTTGGAAGAAGTATGTATAGAAACATAGAAACAAAGCGAGTCAGAAGGAGCCTCCTGGGCCATCTAGTCTGACCCCTGGCTCCAGCCAGCTCAGCTCATGTAATCCCCAACATGTGGTTGTCCAATCTTTCCTTGAACACCCTCACTGATGGGGCCTCAACCATTATGCAAATCTCCCTGTGCTTTGTATGTTAGAGACGGTGTGCGTGTGTGTAATAGATACAGGGTTCTCTCTCTTGCTCTCTCTCACGGTGTGTTGCAGCAACTGTAATTTATCGTGTTGCTATTTTAACAATGCTGTCACCGCTTGTACTGCAGCCCGGGCTGTGTCAGCGGTTTCCCAATCAAAGGCCCCGTTCCAGGGATTTTTTGGAATTCTTTGCCAGCGATTGGCTGGAGGAGCAAAATGGTTTATGAATGGATGCTTCTCCTGCTACAAGGAGGAGAGACATTCCCTGCAGGTAATATTAGGCAATGTGTAGAGGCTTAACAAAAAGGGGGGAAAGGGAGGGGAGAAAAAATGCCATATGGTTCTTGCTGGTTCACTCCTCCCTCTTTCCCCTTCTCCAGAATGAGAGGCTGAAAGACATGTGTTGTGCGGGTGGGGAGCCTCTGCGGGAAGGTCACCTTGGCGCAATGCTGAAAGGCTGATTTGGCAAATGACTGCCTTTGCAGGCTGAGGGTAATCCCCTTTGGGCAGGGGTGCTTTAGCAGATGCCTTGAAGGGGAGATCCGCAGCACAGCTTTGCCTTGCGACCTTAGAGGGTAGCCTTTTGCACAAACAGGTGCATTTCCGGTGAAGATGCAGGTGTTTCACCACCGCCATCCTCCCTCTTTCTGTTTTTCTGGCTTCCGCTCCTGAGTTGTGGGCTTCACCTTGGAGTCTTTTGGAGAGATGCTCAATGTATTTATTCCAAAATGTTGCTGATTCATTTTCCATGCTCGTTGCTTGACCTGCACTTTTATTCTGGCCCTCTTCACTGGATGTGCAAAAGTGAGAGGAAGATTTGAGAGCATGCGGGACACCCTGAGCATTCCACATGCATGTTTGGTGTTGACCTTGATAAGGAGCAAAACTGTACTCCAAAGACGATTGCAGTGGGTGGGATTCATTAATAGAAAGTGTCCCCCTTCACCCCTAAATGGGTTCTAGGTGAAGAGCCATAACCCAATGCTGCAGCACATGCTTAGCCTCCAGGAGGTCCCAGGTTCCATCCATGGCATCTCTAAGTAGGACTAGGAAAATCCTCTATCTGAAACTGTGGAGAGTTGCCCCCACTCAGCCAATTGCCTGATGGAGTCAGGAGAGGTTGGTGACTCGTGTGCCAGTGGGGCATCTCCTCCACTGCAGCATCTATATTGAGCTTTGCAAGCACTATCCATCATGCCCCATGGTGGTGGACTGTTCTCTTTGGAGGATGGAGTTAGAACCATGGGTGGCTCCACCCACAGGAGTCACCAGCCTCCCCTTCCAGTGCTCCAACTGGGAAAGGCAGCTTGCAGTATTTTAAGTAATCACTCAGGCGCCATCAGGCTCTTGGTTCCTTCGCCCTGAGGTAGGTTACTCCATTGCTTGAGGCACTGCCTTCATACACTGGGCCCTTCCCTTCTAGCAGCCCAGTTTTGGGGTGGGCCTAGAGAACTGGTTGCCTGTTCCAAGTGCCAAAGGCAAGAGCTGCAGCTCAGAGGAGGGACATGCTGATTCCCAGTGATGGGCAAGAGGTCAAGTCTCTAACATGCTTGGTCAAAAGTGTTTAAATGAAAGACATGGGCCTCGGGCTTATGGGAGGCATGGTTCCAAGAAGCAGCAGTTCAGGGGAAGGATGCCAGCTTGTGCCAGACTGACAAACAGAACTGAGGTTGGGGCTTTGTAGAACTTGAGGGTCAGGGTAAGGCCCTTGAGGGTAACCTTACAGGACAGGGCTTGTGCTGGAGCTAGGAAACACCCCCGAACCCTAATTACCAGTCTGTCAGACACAGCACTGCTGGTGGTGCCGGAGCTAATGTGCTAGAACCTTGTGTTGAGGTTCCCTTCCCCTTACAATACTGGAGGCAGGCAACCAAGCATCTTCCCACTTGCTCCCCAACTCATTCCCCTTCCTAGGAGCCTCTTGCTCCCCACTGCATGCCTCTGCTGCTTTTCTTATGTAGGCCAAGACACTGATAGCTCCTTGAACCCCCTGCCCACCCTGTCTAATCTCATAGAAACAGCAACAGCAAACACAAGAAGGGCCACACTGGCTCAGGCCCAAGGCTCATCCTTCTGTACATCCAGTGGCCAGCCAGCTGCCCACAGGATCCCTCAAGCAGGATGGGTGCATGTGTGAGCTGAGTTCTCCCCTTGGGATCCCATTTACCCTTGCAGGGGGTGAGTGGAGGAGATCATCGTGGGGGCGAGGCTCTCAAAAAACCTCTGTGGTGCTTTCTGTTCAGGGGAAGTCATTGAAGAACCCCTTGAGCTCTGACTCAGACCAGCAGGTGAAGCCAGTGTTGCTGGGTCATGCGGTCCTTCAGCAAAGGAAGACCTGGCCCCTCCCGAGAGGAAGCGTTCAGTGCAAAGCCTTGCTAAGCCTACCTTTTCCTGAGGCAGCTCCTCTGATTTGTTTCCCAGCATTTTGGTGACCTGAGTAGCAGGTTAGTGGAGCACCAGAGGACTGCACAGGAGTCGCACCAGCATGGGCTTGTCAGTAGGCCTGTTGCCTTCTCCGCCCTCAGATCTCCTCGTTTTTTCTGAACTTCGCTCCAGCCAGGTGGAAAGTGGGGCTTAATTTCCCCATCAACACCATCTTGTTCCCAGCTGCAATGAAACGAGTTATTTATTTATTTGTTTGGATTATACCCGTCATTCCAACCCAAAATATCACCCAAGGCAGTTCCCAAAGTATTTAAAATAGACTAAAATAATGCAGCAGTGTTGCTGCCTACCTTTTCGGTTTCTCCCGAGGAGCATGGCTGGGGAACTATCCTGCTCAGCACCCCACAGTTCCAAATTTACCACTCCACTGTTGGAGTGGAAAGGTCTTTCGCTGCAGCGTGTTCCCACTGATCTTTCCTCTCCCCTTCTTTTTCCCAGGTGCCCACGGCTTAAGGGAGGAACCCGAGTTTGTGACAGCTCGTGCTGGGGAGAGTGTGATCCTGGGGTGCGACGTGATCCATCCACTGACGGGCCAGCCCCCTCCTTATGTCGTAGAGTGGTTCAAGTTCGGAGTACCGATCCCCATCTTCATCAAGTTCGGGTTTTACCCTCCCCATGTGGACCCAGAATATGCCGGTGAGCTGAGGACACGTGCCCACGCACGGAGGAGCTGCCTGTGTATGCTAAACCGCTGGACCTGATTTATGTCTATGTGACAGCAGGACTGCCCACAAAGAATTCCAGGCTTAGAAATCTTTCTTAGAGATTCCTGGCTACCTCTATCCCTTCCACAACTCTTCCTCAGAATCCCAGAGTTTGCAAAGAACCCCCACCCACCTGCTAGAACCTGCTATAGCACAGGAAAATGCATCTCTTTCTGGACAGAGATGGTTGGGGCTTTCAGAGGACTGTGCCAGTTAAGGGCCAGGCCTGCTTGCATGCTAAGTCCAATTTGGGCTGGCCGGTTAATGCGCAGGGCAGGCCAAGCCCATGTCTCCTCCCCTCCCCTCCCCTCCCCTTCTCAGGAAGCTCACTCTCTCCATCTCTTTCCACCGCTTCTCCCCCCCCACCCCCTCCCATGCTTTCCGCATGGTTGATTTTAATTAAGCAGCAGCAGAGAGAAGCCGGCAGGGCTGTCTGTGCCCGGAGAAGCCAGCACAGTGAGGCTGAGGGTAGCCACTGCTGTCGGGGCACTGCTATTGTCTCCTTAGAGCAGCATAAAGCACTGAGTGATCTGGGGGATGGCGCTGAACCCCTTTTGTGGCACCCTTGATCGAGGATGCTGCTGGCACTGGCTCACATCCCTGCACAAAAGCTCCATAGACAGACGCATTCCAGTGGAGCCAGGCAGTTAGAAAGGACATTGCAAGGGAATGGGGCCTCCCTCCCACATCCTAGTCCCAAGCTTCTGCAGGGCCAAGTCCATGGCCACCTCCAAATGGATCTGAAGCCCAGGCTGCGTTTGAACCTGGGGAGCCTTCCATGTTTGCAGGGCCCTCCCGCTGAGCTTGCAAGTCCTTGCACTGGGCCTGGGAGCTTGAGGAGGAGGCGGTCCGAGGAATAACAGTGGCAAAGAGAGGCTTGGATGACATGGTCTGCTGCAGCAGGGGTCAAGCAGGAAGCACACTGCACTGTGAGGATTTCCCTGTGTGCTGAGGAGCCCGTGATCAGGCCAGATGGTTGCTCTGCCATCCTGTTACATGTTGTGACACTAGACTCAAAATTAGCTTGCTTTCCCCCTTGCTGTTAATTATCATTATATATGTATATACTGCAGTTCATTCATCTTGCAGGGAACAAGCGTTTTGACCAAAAGGGGATAGAATCCAGGTCTCTTGAGTCCTGGTCCAACCCACTAACCGCTATCCCACAGAGGTACACTTGTAAAAATGGGTTTCCTTTGAACAACCAGTTCAGAGGAATGAAGTCCATCTTCAAATAGTTGGGAGGAGATGAGTGGTCCGAAAGAGGCAGGCCCCACAGATAAGAATCAGAGGACCAAATGTAGGTGCATGGTCAAAGGTGGGTTCTGCCCAACCTAGCAGGTGGGCCACGAGGCCATGAGCCTTGGCAATTACCTCCTGAATGGAGGCTGAGGTGCTCCAGCAAGCTGAGATACTGAGGCTTTATAGGGTCTGGTGGACGGCCACTGGTCTTTGGAGTTGCCTTGCAGTGCAGGGCAACACACCGCGAGGGCACCAGGTTGGGAAAGGCTGTTCCAGAGGATTACTGTGACATGCAACAGTCCCTTCCCTGCCTCTGCCCAGTCCCACCACCCAAAATAAGATAAGCGAGGGGAGAGGGGGCTCTGCAACAGCGTTCATGGTTTTGAACTGGAACATGCTGGCAGCAGAGCCTGTGCAGTGAGCAATTTGGGCTACTGGATTGTGGCAAGAGCTAACCTAAGTGACTACAGCACAGCATCTCTCTGACAGCAGCCAGGTGGCCAGGGATCCGGTGATTTGGCTTGCTAGGGTACCATACAGGTCCTGTTGGCCTTATGCAAGCTTCTGTCCTAGCTTTGGCTTTGCAGTTTGAGAAACCCACCAGTTGAGTAGGTACACAGATTACTGTACCTTGCCTTTTGGTACCTGGCCACCAGCCTGCCTTTGACTACCTAACCTGCCCCTTTCTTGATGGTTTTGCACTGGGCCACACCATTTGCCCCAGATCCTGGCAGCAAAGCAGGGTGGTTAAGCAGAGGCTCAGAGGCACCAGCTCCTCAAAGCTGCGGGTTGCTTGCTGGCCACCTCCCGCATCCGCTGAGGGCATCTGCCCCTCCATGTGCTTGGCTGACTTGTCACTGCAGCCACAAGCTGTCAGGACTGTCTCTGACTCCCATCCAGGAATGCAAATTAGCCTATTAGGTCAGCTCTTGAAGCAGTGCAGTTTTCCCTACGCTTGAGTGGCAGGTTTGGAGTGAGGCTGCAGCCGAGGACTCAGCACGAGTGCAGGCTTCAGCTGCGTTGCAGAATCCAGCGTGGTTTGGGTTTGCTGGTGGGGCTTACTTGCTCTCTGACCCCAGACTGCAGGAAAAGCCCAGCTGCTGGATTGTACAAGAATTCATCTAGTCCAGCGGTGAACCGCCTGTAAGCAGCATCACAAGAGTAACACTCTTTCCTCTGGTCGGTTTTTTCATCTCCAGCACACAGCTTCAGACCAGAAGAGGCCTGGCCTATTACCTTTTCCACCAGACCCCTTAGCAATTCTCTCTCTCTCTCTTTCTTCCTCTCACTCTCTTAGAAAGGGGTGTGTGTGTGTGTGTGTGTGTGTGTGAGAGAGAGAGAGAGAGAGAGAGAGAGAGAGAGAGAATATAGCTGAGAAGGAAAGTGATCAAAGCATACAAAATTATGATTAGGGTCTTCCTCCTTTCTCAAATAATGCTTGGATAGTGGGGAAATGCTTTCAGCCACAGGGCTTTTGGGAAAACTCTCAGGAGCTGTATTCTAGGAGTGGGCTGGGCCAAAGGGAAAAGGGGCAAATACCCAATCCTAGCACAGTGTACTAAAGCCTTTACCGTCAGTAAGTAAGCCTTGGGGAAAGCATTTCAAGCTTTCAGAATGGGGGAGATAAAAAGACCTGCCAGCCTGGGAAGCAGCCAAATGACTGGTGAGCAGGGCATGGGTGTGGGTCATGGCCATCTGGGACTGGACTGGGACCCCCAAGTTTGTCCGAGGAGCTTGAGGTTCCCCACCCCTGGCTTAGAGCATGGGAGAAGAGTCCACAGATGTGTATTTTCAGGTCCCGGTATGTGGGATGCTCATAAATTTCATTGTTGACAGTGGGAGGGAGTGTGAAGGAGGAAACAGATGCCAGGAAATTGAGGAAAGCAAGTGAGAAAACACAGTTACATTTGGATAAATCTTGAATAATGAAAGGGTTAAACTGAGACTAGGAGAAGACTTCTGACAAAGATCAGTTCTACATCCCTCAGTTTAGGCCTGGGGTGGCTGTGTATCCTATTTAGAGAAGTCAGTCCTCTATTTGAGGGCCATTTGGAGAACAGCCCTCTGTCTGAAGGTGCCCTGGCTCTTTCCCTTTAGGGGCTGCCCACCCTAAAGGGAAAGAGCCATAACAAGTGAGGGCAGAGAACAGGTCTGCCTGCCGGTAGCCAGCAGGATCACCAGGAAGATGTGGAGCTCAGCTGCTCAGAGTGCCCCACTATGGGGAGATGGGCTGCATTTCTATCTGAAATCCTAGCAATCAATTCCCTGGCTTGCATCTATACATTCAAATCGGCAAATGCTGTTTTATGCAACTCTCTGTCCCTCTGTGCGTGTGAGGCATTTCCACTTTTCTGGGGTGTGCAAGTTACTGACTGCCCTAGCAGGGCCTTCTTCTCTTCCTCCTTCCTCCTCTCCTTGATTTTCTGCTCTGGGGAAGTGTGGGAGGGAAATGATGCTCTCCAGTTGCCCAGCCTCTGCTGTGCTCTCTGAGCAGGTGATGACCTGAATGCACTGGCTCTGCACACTGCCTGTCTCTCTCAGGACTCTCTGTTGAGAGGTGAGGACTTCCCTAGGCAACTCTCCCCAGAGGCTAGAAGGTTCTTAGGACCAAAGCGGATGCAACCATGGTAGGGCCTTGTCCCCATCCTGCCATGCATCTGCCCTGCTCCTCTGTGCAGAAGAAGTGGTCCGTGCTTCTGTGGTCTTGCTTTGAGCAGTGGAAGGAACATGGAGAAGAAGGGGGCTGGACTTGGAAGCACCATAGTTCAGACAGGGAAAGAGTCCTCTCTGAACGCCATTGAGACAGATGGAGCAGTGGATCGGCTCTGTATGGAGTACCCCCACCATGTCCTTGCACTCCCTTGAGACAAGGTGCATCTGCCATGCATTCAGTCAGCTCGTAGTGTAGGTGGTGGGGATGCTGCTGCCCTGACCTGCTGTGTGGTGGGTGATGGGTTCCAGACATAGATCCCAGATGTTGCAAGGTCAGATGGCATTGGAGTACAACACCCATCTTTCCTCCTGAGCCTTGGAGCCGATGAGAGTTGTAGCCCAACATCTGGAGGGGTGTAGGCCATGCTGCACCATTCTCTGAGGAGGGACTTGGACACTAAAGAATAGCAGCTCAAGCAACCTGCACTGACAGAAGCAACTCCAGATGGTAAAAATAGGGAAAATGGGGAGAATGGCACAGCCTGGGGTGTTTGTGCTCACACTGGATGTGTGAAGGTCTCCCGTTCGCCATATTGCAGATTCCCATTGAGGAAAATGCATCCAATGGACTCGTCCCACTGCAGTGGTTTCCATGCTCTTCTCGCTCTCATGGATTGGCAAAGCCGGGATGAGGGTACAGCCCGTACTGCCATTGGGTGCAGTGGGCGGGTGCCACAGGATGGGTGCGCCCTCGCTTTGCATTTTTGCTGAACCCCACCTTGCTGCTTTCTTCCAGGCCGTGCCAGCCTTCATGACAAGGCATCCCTGCGCATTGAGCAGGTTCGCTCTGAGGACCAGGGCTGGTACGAGTGCAAAGTGCTCATGCTGGATCAGCAGTACGACACCTTCCACAATGGCAGCTGGGTACATCTCACCGTCAATGGTAAGCCTGATTGCTCCCTTGGTAGCCCAGCTCTGAGTTCCAGCCTCTCTGGCCAAGCACGTCTCTTCATTGTCCTTGCCAGCATCTCGGTTTCTCAGAAAAAACTCCCATCAACAGTCAGAGATGCATAAAAGCCTGTTCTCCTAAATGTCTCGGCCGACCATGCCCTGACTTCATCGCAATGGAGTGCATTCTGGGATTCTTCCTTTTCTTAATGCACCCAGTGTTCTCTATTTCCTGAAATGGGCCCATTCCCTCAGTTCCTCTGTGTCTTCTCAGCCTTGTCTTGCCTTTTAAGAATTGTAATTGCACAAGAAGACAGTGTAAGTACATCCTTTTCATCCCCATCCTACCTGGCTATTTTGCAAGCACAATGCTTTCCTTGCACTTCATTGCTAGGGGCTTCCATGATCTCTCTCCCCACCACCTGGTTATATGTCTGGGAACCATCTGCTGAGAACATAGCTCTAGGCTCCATCTGGTTTCCTCCTGCCTCCCACTCTCCTACAGGACGGATAACAAACAACTTTCACAAATATTCTAAATTCCCATCAGTTCAAGGTGGTAGGTGAATGGGGGATAATGGAATAAGGCAGGATGGCCCCAGAAGAAGGAGTAGGTATTTAAGGAGGCCAACTAAACTGTTGAGGCTTCTTTGAGAAGATGGTGGAAGATAGAAACGGTAAAGATGCCTTGTAAACGCAGCATGAATTTCTGTCCTCGGTGCTGAAACACATTTCCTTCTGGTAAAATGTCTGTTCCATAACGCTGCATGGCTACCTAAACACTGAATCAAATTGACATTTATAGAGTAAATCATGGGAGGCTGTAATTTTCCTGTAACTCAGCTACTAAATTCCCTGTTTGCCTGCTCAAGTGACCACCAATATTTTCCTGAGCACAATCATTAAGAATTTCTTTCTGTATAGCAACTTGCCTTCTATGCAATTTTTTTTTGTCACCGGCATTGCTGTTCCTTGACATTTTTCTATGACACCAACCTAGTAATTAACCCTAGTAATTAGGTGGCTGTTGCCATGTTCAGATCTTTGGTGTCAGCCCAGGCTTTGGCTAGACCCCATCCAAAAGGCAGAGACTCCAACTGTAGGTTGAGTGGGTGAACAGCTCAGCAGGCAGGTGCAGAGTGATGGTTTGGATGCAGGACTTTTGGCAACTTGGGGACAGAGGGCAGTCACTGTGTAGAATGAAGTTGCTTGAGCCAGCAAGGGGCCATTGTTGTAAGGACTCTGATAAGATCTACAGAAGAGTAAACATCCAGAGCCTGTTGTGTGCTGATTCAGACTTCTCACCAGGAGACCTTGGCCTGGGTGCAAACTGTGACAATAGTTGGGTATTGTCCTTTTCTGTGAAAGGAGTTTCTCCTTGATTCACTAGACAACACATTCAGAGGTTGGTGATCCTCAGAGATGTTTCTGATTGGAAATCTTTACTGGAGGGGTCCTTGGTCCAGGTCCAAATAGGCAGCTGTGGGAAAAGGGGTTCTTGTATTTATTTGCTTCAGTGACACATGGGGGTGTCTCCCTCTCTCCAGAGATCCTTCTGAAGGGGGAGTAGGGAGTTAAATGGCTTGCAATGTTCTGAGAAGGCAACGGATCCTAGTGGAAGACCTAGTGGGCAGGGAGTCTTTGTTTTTGATGTAGTAATGATGGTGAAGGATAGACAGGTGAGTAAGAATAGCCTGCCAGTAGCAAGATTAGGAGGTGGCAGGGCTGCAAAGGAGAAAAAGAGCTGAGAGTAATGTGTGGAGGTGTGACAATGATCTGATGAAAAGGCATTTCATGTTACTTTGGGAAACTGCAAACTGGTGATAAATAGCTGTGAGTTGCTGGATCTCTGAGATCCAACGATAGGGGGAGACAACTTGGCATTTTTAATGTCTTTGCCCAAAGTTGGTCTTCTGAAAACTGGAGCTGTGTGAATGAACAGACAGAAATATATGTAGATCCGTCGTACTTCTAATTCAGATATACAGAATATAAGTATGCAACTATACAGATAAAATTGCCAAACTAGATGTGACAACTAATTCTGGTAAGGTACTCTAAGCCCTGAAGAGGATCTTATCTTAACAGTTGCTGATAAAGATGTTGAAGATGTTACTCTCAACAGATTGTCTCTATCTGCATGGAGAAAGAATGTACACAAATCAAAGTCCTGCTCTGATATGGAGAGTAGTGCAGTAATGAACGCTTTCTGCAAATCTCTGTAAAGCAAACAGAGACATGCGAGTCATTTTTCCGATGTTGCCATCTCCGCTGAGCCGATGTGACTTTGCTGGGGAGGCCAGTGTGAAGTGGACAGAATACTGTCTGTGCTGAGAAGGGACCTCCAGGATGCTAGCAGAAGAAAGAGATGTCGGGTTAACACACAGTGAGAGTGACCAGCCAGCAGCCTCCCTGCCTCGCTCCTGCAGGTGAAATATAAAGAGCTGGTGCTTTGCCGTGCAAGGGTCTTTCAAAGTGATCCTCCTGAAAATGAGCTTTTGGCCAAGGAAAGGCTTACAGGTGCATCTGGATCTCGACCTCTCATATCTTACCTGCAAACTCAGATCTGGTGTGCCTCTCAACACCTTTTGAGACATTGATCTGACCACTTGCAATTGTTCAGGGCTGGCTTTTTGACAAGCTGTAGGGGCATTTGATGGGGGAGGTCAGCGATGCTAAGAAGGAGCAAATGAGAGCAGTGAGGAGAAAATGCATCTTATTAAATGGCTTGGTTCTGCATTGGCTTAAGATGCTGCCTGGGAGATGGGAGGAACAGAGCTTCAGGAAACTGAGCCACTTGGCCTCGTTAACTTCTAATATGAGCTTTGCACTCAACAGAGCATCCTTTAATGCACATTTCTTGAAGTATTAGGCATGCTCACTGCCACAAACACTGCTGCTTGTTGCAGCTGTGCAACATTCAAGCCCTTGCAAAGCTCAGGGACACTGCCTGGGGGAAGTCGTGAGATTTCTTTCCTTCACAGCTTTGCTCTTAAGGACCCTGGAGACTGTTATTTGCATTCTTTGCTCCTTTGTTCTTTTTTGCACTGATGAACAGAACCTCTGAATCTTTTTGGAAAATGTGGAATATTGTTACATTGAATTTCAGAGGTGGAAAAAAATGGCACAAATGCATGAAAATGAGAGGCCATTTGCGGGTACCCTTTCCCTTCTCCCCTCTCCATCAAATGACTCTACAGAACTTCTAATGTTTTGCTGCCTCAGAAAGATGCTTAAATATCAGCTGAATTACTGGATATGCCTCTGGAAAAATGTTAGACTTTTAGGACTAGTGGAAGTTCTCCTAGTGAACTGATGGAGCAGAAAGAATATTGCTGATTTTTTTAAAATTTGCTTTTCCTTTTCCTGCTTAGGATGCAATTCTGTGCATGTTTAGACACGTTGGCTGGGACATGCTGAGAGTTGTAGGACTTTTTCTGTCTAAATGCACGTAAGATTGCATTCTTAGGGGAGTCCAAGGTAAGTCCCATGGAGGGAAAAGCTGTAGAAAGGAATGGGATTGAAGTTAGTCAAGAGTAAAATGATTTCTTTTATTTAAATAGGTCTAATTTACATAGGACTAATTTGGATACTGTGGGAGCTTGGTTCCCCCTTTTCATTTCAAGCAACAGTCTCTTTGCAAAATAGCTAAATAACAGCTAAAGGGCCATGGCAATAGGAAGACAAGTTTTAATGCATGAACGGGCTGTTTAGTTGTCCCCAGACTAGAAACCACATCTGAGGACCCTCCTTTTCAGTAATCCCTTCTGGGTTGGTCCCTCTTTAGCAGGGGCCAGCATTGGAGATCTATGCAGGCACTCTAACTGGTTAGCTCTAGTATCCCAGTGCAGTGTCACGGAGACAGGAACTGGCAGGACACAGGCTCATCTTTCACCTCTCTGTTGTCACCTCCCTTCTCCTCCCAGCCCTGCCTGTTCTCATGCTCTGTCTCCCAGTCTTCGCAGTCCTCATCTGATGAGTCAGTGCCACCCTGTCCCTGGAAAGCACACCAAGAGTAACTGTCTCATCCATGTCCAACAGGACACGACCTTAAAATGCAATCTTCCGCATGTCTGCTCGAAATTAATTCCTACTGAGTTCAGTGGGGTTTGTTCTCAGATAAGCATGATTAACTGTAATCAATTAAGACGGTGAAAAGGGGGAAAGCTCAGCAAAATCAGGTCTGATCACATTACAGTGAACTGTAAGGATTCCAAAAACTGTAGCTTTGCAACACAGTGACCTACTTAGTGCAGAGGTGGCATCTGCATTAAATTCATCACAAGAAGTAGATCCAAATGATCTTCCCACTGTGACTCTCATCTGATCACCAGCATTTACTAGGAGTGTATCCAAGAGGATCATACAGTCAGATTGTCAAGTTTGTCCATGCAGGAGCTGGTGTCTTGTACTGTTGGGGAAAAGCTCTCTCTCTCCATGGCATCCCCAATGACTCTGAATTTTTCCAAGGGGGCTCTTTTTGGGCAGCTGACCAGTGTTGCTGCAAAAGGGGAGGCAGCCATGAAGCGCGAAAAGAGTAAGGCTATTTCATTCTGCACCCAGCTTTGCCAATGGAGCTTCCAGCTCAGCCCAAATAGGAACGGCACCCTCATAGACCTCTGGGATCATCTTGATTCACAGCTTTTAGCAGTGATCAGAATGTCTACGGAGAGCAAATGTTTTCATGCATGAGCTGTGACCTCGAGGTTTTTGCGTTGTGGTTTTCTGCTTCTGTGTGCATGTGTCAAGAGAACGAAAACCATGTTCAGCATGACTGGAATTTCATTTTGCTTAACACTTCCTGGGCCATGCAGTTGGCAGCTGAAACACTGCAGAGTTGTAGTCTGGGGAAAGTGAAACCTGCCAGGCTAGCTGCATTGTGCGAACTTAATGAATCATGAGAAATAAACTAACTTGTGTCTGATTTAGTCGTCCCAGTGCTGGGGAAACTAGAATTCTACAGTGTTGTATTTAAGCACTAATGAGGTTTTTAATGGTTGCCTGGAGTCCAAGTGCTTTCCCCTCCATCTGTCCTTTTCCCCACTCAGATTTAAAAAAAAAATGGGGAGGGGGGTGACAACTTGGGGCATTTTCACCTGTGCAGCCTTAGAATGGAAAACCTCCAATTGCCAGAATTTCACTGGCATTACAAATACTGTTGCCTTGCTTTTTCCCTTCCTCCTGCATCAAAAGCTATCCAACAATAATAGAAGCAGCATGAGAGGAGCTTAAAGTCCCAGGAATGGGCATGTTTTATATCAGTGTATGTTTGTGTGGCAGTTATGGATAATTGAGGATTTCATTTGTGCTTGCAAAACATGCAAGCATATGCTGTTCAAAGCCTCAGATGTCCATTGAAAACATTTGCAAACTACTGGACTTGTGCTCACATTCAGTTTGTGCAAATTGTCCAGTTTGACATCACACCAATTTCCCTGTAGCCTGAAATGGCTCCACTTTAAACTACAGAGGAAAGTTGTACAGATTAGGGGAATGTCAAACATGTAGAGAAGTTTGTGCAAATTTCATCTTGGATCACTGCTTGCTTTGTGTCGTTTTCCCATTTGTGCAAAGCAAGTAGTAATCACAAACACGAATGGGAACTGGGCACGAGATGCGTGGCAAGATCTTCAGAGAATCTCAGTGTCCTTGAGCACTGCTTTGCTTCCTTGTTGCTAACAGTACAGTCCTCTTCCTTTGATCCCCGTGCAGCTTTGCTGGAACATCCATGGAACATTGTCTGATGTGATGTTACATTCTTGAAGAGGCAGCATTAACATTAAGAATGGTTGGGCAACTTGGTTCTGTGCTGTAAAATTCTGAAACTATTGTGTGTGGATTTTTGACTGGATTGCAGAAACAGGAGGGAATTCTTTTGTTCACTCTGGACATCCTCAGAGAAGCCAGGCATGGCCAGTCTTTGTTGTACACAAAAGCCTTGGACACAGCAAGAGGGCTGGGACTTTGCTGCCCAGTCAACACATCAGAGCAGCCTTCCCCAACACAGTGCCACACAGATGCTTTTGACTGCAACTCCTGGCATTTCTAATGGTTGATTTCACTGGGTAGAGTGGGTGGAGCTGGGAGTCCAAAACATCTGGAGGGCACCAAGTTCAGGACAGCTGATTTTAGCGAGGGAGGCAGAATTCTCATTTAGGTGCCCACTTTGCAAGGAATGGCAAGGGCTGGCGAAAAGTTTTGTTTGCTGTGTCAGATGCTATCCTAAGAATAGGCTCACCACCTGCCACAGTTCTATGCATTCCACTTGCATTGAGAAACTGTTTCCATGCAGACAGAACCCAGGTTTCTGCCCCAGAGGCTAACTATGGGGGAGACCTCTTCTTCACATGGGAAACTGCAACTCACAGACACTATCTGCAGCATCCTTCACTTGGCCTTGCATCATGAGGAGTGCCTGCTTCGGTCTCCAACTTCATGCCTCCAGATGTTTCAGATGAAAACTCCCACATTTCCGAGCATTGGGGATGCTGTAGAGGGGTGGTGGGAGATGCCCTCCAGATAATTTGAACTTTGACAGATTGAGGCCGGCTACCCTAATCCCAAGGAGCCTTTTCCGCTTTGCAGATGATATTAACTACTTTTCTCTGGAGCTTAATAACCTTATGGAAAAGGTAATTGTCTAGGTCCAACAGGGCAACAGGAACGCAGCCATATTCTGAAGGACTGCACTGAGAATCTCTCTCCCTACCCTCCTCTCCCTGTCTAAGCATATTAGCCTGGCTGATTTTTTTTTCTCTTAAGAAAGTAAATCCTGCTCTGTAAGGGCAGCCACCCAAAATCAGTTCTTTTCAGAGTCAATTGAAATTGCTGAAATGTCTTCCTAGAAAATTGGGCTTACCAGCTATTTATGCCTAGGTCTATACTGTAATTCTGGAAAAGCCTGCTTAATCAAACGGCATGTTAGTGTCTGCCCTGCAGTTCCTCTCTGTGGTTGGGTAGTTATGCTGTAATAGTGGGCCAAGATTTACACTTCCTCTATCCCTGATCGTGGCAATGATAGCCTCTTTTGTGCAATGTTTAAGCAAGAATGTATTTGCAATTTTGATTCAACGTACGTAGAGCTCAGTCAAAACCAAGGTTTTGTCTCCGACTACAGATGTTTGAAGCATCACAGCAAAGCTAGGAGGTTGATACTGCTGTAAATGATCACTATGCTTATTCGTATACACATGAACTTCATCTGAAATACCACAGTCTATTTCTAGAATTTCTGGTCCTTTTGGGTTCCCTTGCTTGAAAAAAATCGAACTACGGCCCACGTGCCAAGAACATGTAGCCCATCAGTGCCTAGTTCATGGCTATAGCCATTCTCTGTGCAGCCTGCTCATCTCAGCCTCTTTTTCCATTTCCCTGGCAGCTCCCCCGACCTTCACAGAAACTCCCCCCCAATACGTAGAGGCGAAAGAAGGCAGCAGCATTACCCTGACGTGCATGGCTTTTGGGAACCCTAAACCAACCGTTACCTGGCTAAAAGAGGGGGACCTCTTGGGTGATAAGAACAAATATCAGGTAAGATCCTGCTCTGGAGGGTCCATGGCTTCATGGCAGAGGCATGCTTTATCTACATAACATCCCAGATTCAATGCGATGGTTTATGGATTTTGGGTAGGCAGCCTGGGAAAGAACCCAGCCTGAGACCTGCTTATTGGACTGAGCAATACCAGACTAGATGGATGATTGGCCTGGTGGTAACAGGCAACTTCATATTTATTTATTATTGGTTTGAACAACCATGCCTTCAGTGTTGAAGGTTCTGAAGCTTACAAGTCTTGTGATCTCCCTGGGCTCTGCATGTGTGTTCATTTTCTTCAGTGGGTTGGCATTGAGATTTCTTTTTGTTTGCAAGCATGCGTACTTATGGGCATCTGGAGAGTCCCACCATGTTCCACAGGGGTGCACAGTTTCTGTCATCTTCTGCCACCAGTGAGCTCCGCTCAGGAGTGATGGAGTCTTTCTTAGTTTTATTTCTAAGGTCTTTGTTCTCCTTCCACCAGTGTCTTGAGGTGTGAGTGCCTGGTGGATCTTCCTTTGTTGTTTTCCTTAAAAGAAACCCATTTTCTCCCCCTGTCTTCCACTCAACCAGGAATTCCATATGAATTGCAACTGGTAAATCAAGCACGGGAATTGGCACCAAGGAGAATAATTAGGAGACATTTATTACAAATTGCACTGGAAAGATGAAAGGAAATGAGTGTCACTATTGGCAGCAGGTGGGGTGGTGCTAGCGGTGTGTACGTGTTGTGGGAAAATGAGAGGATGGAGTGAGAGAAATGTGCATATGGCCTTTGTGGAAACTGCAGCCTGGCACGTCCTCCCTCTCAGGACTCTGTCCCCCTCTGTGCTCCCTCCCAGTCTCCTGCTCCCATTTTTCACACATGCTAAGCAAAAGATGGGGACATAAGACCAGTTGAGGTCATGGCTTGAGGATGAACTGCCCTGCACCACCCGTGCATCTGGCTGTCAGTAGCGCACCTGCCTTGTAACAAGGTGGGGAAGGGCAGGTGTCCATGACTGTGTTCAGGCAGGGCTTATCCTCAAATGCATGCAATTAATGCATGTGCAGATACACGGGCACACCCTGCCTTGCACATGGTGGCACGCCTTGCGATTCAGAACTGGAGAACCAGTGTGTGTGTGTGTGTGTGTGTGTGTGTGTGTGTGTGTGTGGACAAGCTGGAGAGCCTGTCAGAGAACTGCATGCATGTTTGTCGTATGTGTGGATGGGGAGCCTGATTGTCTGAACAGGGCTGCTTCGATGTCTGGAAACTGGGGTTGCTAGAGACACCTGTGTCCCTCAGTGCTTCACCAGCAGCCTTGAGTCCCACCTGATGGGCAATTCTGTTCTCTAGCATAGATTGTGAATTGGTTGGATTTTTGGTGTTTCTGCATGCTGTTGAAGTGTATCCTCGCATTTTAAAGAAATACGGTTAGCGATCCATGGTGTGGCATAGTGGTTAGAGGGTTGAACGGGGACCTGGGAGATCTGGGTTGTACTATCCGCCTGGTGATGAAGCTCACTGGGTGACTGACTCTCCCTGGTTTAAATTCTTTCACAGGCTTGTTGTGAAGGCAAAATGCAGAGGAGGGTTGTGTGAGCCAGCTTGGGTTTCTTGCAAGAAAAAAATACTATGTGTTTGTGTGTGTGTGTGTGTGTGTGTGTGGATCATGAAATAAAAATACATGAAATAACAATAGCGGCATGCAGCAAGGGGGGATTTAACCACTGACAAAAAGATTAATTAGGGTATAGCATTGTTCACCTACCTGGCTCCCTCCAAGATGTGTTGGACTACAACCAGCATCGTCCCCAGCCAGAGTTACTGGTGATTGGGATGAAGAGAGCTGTAGTCTCAACACATCTGGGGAGTGTTGGAGCCAGGTTGGCAAAGGGTGACTAAGACGATTTGGCCAACTTACATTCTTAAATGCATTTTCCTGAAAAAGCAGGAGAAGAATGTTCTTACAAAGTATGTGTTTGCACGGGGAGCCAATGCAAAGATGCCAATAATTTCATATCTAGTTTGGCCTTGATTTGTGTGTTTTTATCTTTATTATATTACATTACATTTCTATACTGCCCATCACTCAAGCTCTCTGGGCAGTTCACAACATTTAAGTCACCCATCCAGATTTCAACCAGGCCAGACCGTGCTTAGCTTGCAAGATTAGGCAGGATCCGGCCCTCCAGCAATATGGAAGCTTGTTTGGGTTTATAACTGCAATGATTCTATGTGCTTAACTTTCCTCCTGGTGTTCCCTTTCCTTCCACCTCCACCTCCACCTCCTTGTTCTTCTTTGCAGGTTAGTGATGGCAGTCTGACTGTTGTCTCCATCAGTAGGGATGACCGAGGTGCTTACACCTGCCGGGCGTACAGTATCCAGGGAGAGGCTGTGCACACCACCCGCTTGCTTGTGCAAGGTAAATCTCGGGGTTGAGAGGACTTTGCACTCCCTCAGACAAAAGACCCTGCAAGAAACCTGGGCAGAGAACTGGGCACCGATCCAGCACCCGTCCTTTTACTGTGGGTGCCAGCATTTTCTTTGTTGTTCTTTTTTGGTAGAAAGGAGGCCCACACAGGAAATACATAAATAATGTGATGGTTTATTTTTCAGTTGGGCTTTGGCATACTTTATGATAGGGCTTTTTGCCGTATTGCATGTGTAATCAGGTTGGTCGGAAAATTTGCTCCTCGTTTTTTAATGGATTTATTCAATGCACATCACGTAAGCCTTTCAGTGAGCTGAGACATACTCTTTTTCAAAATCTGATCTTTCCGATGCAGCTCATTTTGCAGGGGGAGGTCTTTCCTAAATGTATATATTTAAGAAAAGTGTGCAGAACACAACATTCAGCAGACATTAATAGGCAAAAAAAATGCATAAAATAATGCTTGTATCATACAAATATGCATGAAGAAAGCCTGTCTTGTCCCACTGAACAAGCCACCGCCAACCCATTGGCTGCCTTATGGCTGTGAGTGGTCTGTTGACCATGTGGAGGTGCAGCCCTGCTGGCTTCACATGGCAGAACAAGCTGCAGGAGACCCTGGAATGTGCCAGATGGCCACCCCCCCCCCCCCTGCAAGCCACAGGGGGCTGCTTGATCATACAAACAGCGCACATGTCCAGGTGACCTGTGTCCTTATACAGACTGCTGCTCAGCAACTATTGGTGGGCAACCCAGAGGCTGTTTGATGGTATGGAAATGCAATTCCATATGACTACCCTATCAAAAGGCAATTCCACTGGTAATCCAGTCCCTTTGCTTGAGGGGTGGAGGACTCTCATTCTTACTTAAAACCGGGAGTGTGAAGAAGAGAAATGAGCTGCAGGAGCAGGCGTGCAGAGGGAGAGAGTCCCGGGATTGCCTGTGATGGGAGAGGTTTGTGTGCATGGAGCCTCTGCTTGGTTGCTCATAACTGATGATGTGGCTCGAGGGGACCAATGGATGCAGTTGGCGTCTCTCTAAGGGAGCAGCAGGCAGCTGCATGTTTGTGGGCAGAGGGTGGGTGTTTGCCCTCCCCTTCATTCAGTGCAGCACTTTTGCTGCAAGAGTCATTGGAAATCATTCTCTTGCACAGAAGGAAGTTGAGGATGTTACTGTGGTGGAAGTAGAATGGTGACCCTACTCTCACCTCACCTCACCACGGAGAAGGCAGCTTTTCCTGTCTCCCCTTACAATTGCCCTCCCCCGCATCCTGCCCTTTGTTGACCCTGATGTGAAGGAATACTGGGGGGAGATGGCTTGAATGCTCCCTTGCTCTCTCTCTTTCCCTGTGCATGCATGTGCGAGAGAGAGAGAGAGAGAGAGCGAGCGAGCGAGCGAGCGAGCGAGCGATGGAAATGCGAGGCGAGACCCCCTTGCCTGTGCTGAATATGGGGTCAGGCTGTATGGGTGGGGGAGATTGAGAATGCCCTGCAGAAAGCGCCGGGGTCATTTCCTCCATGGCCAAAACACATGTGTGGAAGATGCCTGCTGCAGTCGCTGATAATGGCCCTGCATCTTATTAGTGTTATACCAAAATCCATTTGCTGAAACACCCTTGTGGAGGGCCCTGTCATCCCGATTAAGCAGTCAGCCTGATTTACAGTCATCCCGTCACTCATTTCATCTAACCCCAGTGCCTGGAGACACTTCCACAAAATGGGAAGCAAGGTACAGAAGCAAAGAGAGGTGTCTTTAGCGCACCCCGCATCAAGCATTTTGGGGTTTGTTTGTTTGGGTAATTTATGTCCCTGGAGAGGGAAGCTTAGAATGCATCCCCTTCTAAGAGCAGGGATGCTGTTTCCTGAAAATAATGCAGTTATTTGCACACATGGTTTTCCTCCACGAAGGGTTTGCTGTCACGAGCAGAGTTTAGCTTAGCTCAGCATGAACTTAGGTTGTCTTGAATGTACAACATTACTATTGTTCCTCCCATGTCCGTTTTTTACACATTTGCATACAATGTGTGTTTTTATGCACTTTATTTTTAGCATGTTGCCAAATTGCACTTTATTTCGGGAATGTACCTTTTGCAATTGTGCTGGAGAAGTCAGTTCCACAGTGCTTTCCTTACCTGCCAGTTAGGAAAAAGTTTACCTGCTGAATTTCTGGTCTCACAAATCTTTCAGGGCACCATCTGGCTTATGCAGGGCATTTGTCTGTGGAAACATGCCTTGAATTCTGCCCTAGATGAAGTGTAGAGAAATCCCTATAGCATTTTTCTGAAGACATATCAAAGACTATAGGTGTGATGACCAGAAGCACCTTGTTTTCTTCTTTGTATAATTTCTAAGAAAAAGTAGGATCTGGAGCTTTCAGGAATCCACAGATGGAATGCAGTGAAGCAGTAGTCATGCCAACACACCTTGAGCCTTAGTTTGCCCTCAAAGGGGTGTGTGTGTGCGCGCGCTCCTGTGAGAAAGCTTTCCTTTGTTAGTTGGTGGCTTCCTCCTTCCGCGAGAGCCACTTTCTGCTGTTCACCTCTGCTCCCTGCCCTGCTGGCCCTTCACTCTTGCCTATGAGCTCATCTTCCCCTTTTCAGCTGCTGAGGTAACTGTTTGTTTCTCGTTCTCCCACAGGACCCCCTTTCATCGTTTCCCCTCCGGAGAACATCACCGTTAACATCTCCCAGGATGCAATGTTCACCTGCCAGGCTGAGGCATATCCAGGCAACCTGACCTATACTTGGTACTGGGAAGAAGAGAATGTCTACTTTAAGAAGTGAGTTCAGACCCACCTGTTGGGACCTGCAGAGGAACCTGTTCGGAACAGGTGGCTGGATCCGAGGAGGGGACTGAATGCCCTTGTGGTGCTCCTTCTTCCTGCTGCCCTTAGCCATGCATTTAGCACAGGCACTACTGATGTTAATTTAATTTTAATTTAATTACAATACTTATATCCTGTCCTTTACAAAACATCCCAGGACAGCTTACAAACAAGACATAATCAAACAAAGAATAATTATAACAAAATGCAACATAGTAAGCACAACAAAGCATAGCTGAACATAAGATGTTAAAACCAAGTTAAAATATTAAAATGTTGGGCAAAGAAAAAGGTTTTTGCCTGGTGCCGAAAAGAATATAAAGTTGGCACCAGGTGAACCTCTCTGGGGAGCGAATTCCACAGTTGGGGCATCACTGTAGAGAAGGCCTTCCTCTGAGTATTTGCTCTCCTGACCTCCTTCAAAGAGGGTTCCCGGAGCAGGGCCTCTGCCTCAGATCTTAAGGGGTGGGAGGGCATATAAGGAAGAAGACGTTCCTTCAGGTATCCTGGTCCAAGCCATTTAGGGCTTTATAGGTCAACACCAGCACCTTAAGCTACGTTACAAAATTGGGTGTAGAAATCTAAACATGGCCTCCAGCCCCACTGGCCAAAATGCTTTGGCTGAGAGACAATGAAAGAGCTGCACCAGCTCCTGTGGTTTCCTGTGGTTGTTTACAGGAAAACAACCACAATGATTTTTTGTAAAATACAGAAATGCCGTAGAAATAATTGCTGAAGCTTTGTGTTTCAAGCTCTCCACTGTCTACTGATGCAAAACAAGCATACATAGACACCCCTTACAATGAAATAATGCTTGTATATATAGAATACTCATCATCTCTCCCATTAAAGAGTGGAAAATTCAAAATAACTATGTCATTTGTTTTGACAGCAGAGTCTTATGTCTCTGTATAGATTGGCACATTGATCATGGCACAAGCATTCATGTGACACCTACAGCCGATTTCTCTATCAAAAGCCCAAAATAGTCATCTAAGTTGGTAGAAATCTCTACATTGTGGCAAATGTAAGAAAATGGGTGTATGCTGATCTTACTGCTAAGTTTTAAGTTATTTTTATTTGGCCCAGAGAGAAACATCTCAGAAATTGTGAGATTTACCAGTAAAAGGCAAAGCTAAGTTTATTCTGTAACTGTTTCAAAGCCATCTTCTTTTCCATCATTTAAAAAGAAAGGCTGTTGCACCATGCCACAAAGAAAAATGTAAAAATGAAAGTTTGGAATGCAGAGTCTGGTGTAGATGCAGCGTCCTGGAAACAACTACTTGTAGTTGCATTTGGATGTATGTGGTCTCATCCTTTTCCTTCCTTTCCTTGGATTGAATTTCCTTAACTTTGCTTTGCTGAGGCAAACAAGGATTTATTCTTGCAAGGCTTCCTCGTTTGCATAGTTTGCAAACCCACTTCGGATCGTGCTTTGCAATTTTTGCTTATGTGGGAATCACGGCTATTGCAAATACTGATCACTGGTGATATGAGATTGGAATGCTACACCATGGACAACAAGGATGAGAGAAAGAAGAGGCAGGAAGAGAGAGTTTTTCCAAGGCTGGCTTTTGTTATAGAAACCCTGTTGGGAATCATTATTACATCTGCACTGAGCCAAATATCTGAGGTTCTCTGCTTGGTCTCACCTAGTCTTAAGATTATCTAGTAAAGGTCAACATGAACTTTCTTTCTGAAATTTACTGTGTATACATGCTACTAAACTTGGCAAACCAATGTATGCATTTGCTAGTGGACTTCCATCCATGAAAACTTCTGCTGCAATGAATGTATTAATCTTTAAAGTGTTTCAGGACTGTTGGTCTTGCTCTAAGAAACTAACACAGATTCCCCTTGGTGTAAAATATTTTGCAGTCCAGGGGATAATCTGCCTGTTTTCTGGTCAGGATTATCAGCAGTGTTTATTATTTCTCCCAGCTGTGAACGTTTGCCTTGCGATAAGGAAAGAAGCACCGGGGAAGCTGCGGGGGATGCTCAAGAAGCCCACTTCAGGGAACAAGGAGAATGGGCTTTTCAAATTGAGGAAACTCTATAATAATTAAAGCACAGCTGGATTCCTCTGCTCTTCTGTGTACTTGGCATACAAGTTAATCTTTCCCCTCTGGGAGGACCTGTTGTCCTGGAAAGACCCCTCATTCCCCTTTTTTAAAATATTATTCAGGCAGAGAAGTGAAGATGTTCCTCCTGGGACTTCCTTTTCAGTGCAGGTCAGGTATAACATTATTCCTCCCTCGAAATATTCCTGCAGGAGTACGGAAGACAGCACTAGGTAAATTATGACATTCATATGTCTATTTCAAGGGAAAAGTTCCACACTATGGCGTTATGACAATGCTGATGTTGTGTTCCAGCATAATGTTTGTTGGCGGGAATTTTTCCAAGGGTGCTCTTCAATGAGAAAAGTACTCCAGGCTGATTCTGACAGGCTATTTTTCAGTGAAATACATTGTCCTTCTAAAGACGGTGCTCTTTACTAAGGAGAGAACTAAGTCTTTAAGGATTTGCTAAGAGTCCTCCTAGATCAGACCCAAGGTCTACTAAGTCTAGCATTGTGATTCCCACCATGGGCAACCGGATGCCTTCAAGCTCCCCCCTTGCAGGGCCTGAAGCAAAGAACACGATCACATTGCCTGCCTTTCTGTCTGCAAAAGCGGCTTCAGCTTGCAGAGGAATCTGTCTTCTGCACTGATGATGAGGCAACATCTGCACCTCAGCTGAATGGAGCTTGCTAACTTAGAGCTGTACGGCTCACAAGTCCCTCTGCCAGCATCTTGCTGCCAGCTCCCAGCTGTCTCACTGTACTTAATGGTAGGGCCGGCCACCTGCCCTGGCAATTAATATTCAGTGTCACACTGCTACTGATAATGGAGGTTCCATTTAGCCATCATGGCTAAAAGCCATTACTAGGTCTCTTCCCAAGGTATGTGTCTCATCCCCTTTCTGATGAATTGCATGATCTAAATAAGACTTGTGTAAACAAGGACTTTGTCTTAGAATCTTCTGCCATTGGTTCCCTGGGTGATCCCTGGAGTACTAATAATTAGTATTTTTAAAACCCATGTTTTTTGTTTGTTTGTTTAGTCAAAAAGTCATGCCTGACCTGTCATGACCCCATGGACAACATTCCTCCAGGCTCTCCTGTCCTCAACCAACCCCTGGAGTCCACCCAAGCCCACACTCCAGTGTGGCTCCATCCAGCCACCTCATCCTCTGCTGTCCCCTTCCCCTTTTGCCATCAATTGTACCCAGCATCAGAAAACCCATGTACTGTTATTTATTTCACTGAGTCATTTCTTAATCATTTCCCACTGTAGCATATTCCCAGAACAGGTGCAAGCAAGAAAGGAGAGAAGAACAATATAACACTCGCAAGAGCAAATGTAGGTTGGCCTTACTTCACGCTCCTGAGAGCTGGCAGCCCTGCACACTGGGCGCCTGTTTGCCCAGACCGAGGGGATATGCAACCCAGCATGGATTGATCTCCTTGCTCTCCTTCAATTTTACAGTGACCTAAAGCTTAGGGTGCGGATCTTGATTGATGGGACACTGATCATCTTCCGAGTCAAGCCTGAAGATGCCGGCAAGTACACCTGCATTCCTAGCAACAGCCTCGGACGCTCACCATCTGCCTCGGCTTACCTGACGGTGCAATGTGAGTGTGTTTGTCGGAGGTGAACCGAGGAGGGTTAGGCGATGCGTTAACAAATACGTGACGACAGCTGATGATAGATCATATTGCTCCATGAAATGTGGCTGGCAGCATCTCTGTGCAGATTCCCTGTAACGTTTTATGGGCATGGCAATAACAAGGCTTGCACAGCAGTTGTCCGGAGAATGGAGAATAAATCGCACCTAAATTACAGGGACTTATGAGACATAGGCTGATTGGGACAGTTGCTGGGTTAATTGCTTTGTTTAATGCAACGCTACCTAGCGCTGCCATATTGAATCAAGCGGCAGATGCTTCAGAGTGGAGTATCATGTCAGTATTAGACGTCTCAGGGGAGAGTTAATCTGCCACTCCTTGCTCAGGCAGAATGCATGCCCATCAGGTTTTATTTTATCATTTGTATTATACTGGCACTTCCAATCTGCTAAGCCCCCTTTGAAATCTGCTCCTCTCAGCCACCCCCCCCCCCACCCCGCCATCCCAGATAGCTTGCAGTTCAAGCTTTACTTTGGCAGAATCCAAGCCATAGATGAGGAACTGGAAGAAATGTTTGCGAGCACAGGCCTGCTCTGGCTTGCCATGTGGGTTGCCCACAGCGTTAATGCATATGCGTTTTAGGCCCCGTTTGTATTCTGTTGTAGCTCCAAAGTGGTTTTTGGTGTTGCCGCATCGGTAGCTTTCTGTGGCTCCCAGGCCCAGCCAGACCAGCTGAACCTGGAAGGGGAGCTGTGGCTGGTCTGATGTGCTCAAAAGTTATAAGCCCGGAGGGAAGTGAGCAGCCTGCAATTGACATGCAGCTGGGAGGATTACAAACCTGGTTTGCAATCTTTGCGGGAGGCGTGTGTGGGGTAAGCGTGATTAGTTTTGGCCCATTCTACCTGGACAAATAAACCTTCTTTTCAAACACAGAGAATGGTAACAAAATATCATCATCATCATCATCATCATCAATAATAATGTTTCATATCATATCATACTTCTTTTCAAGCATAGAGCACTGTAGCAAAATATTAATAATATTAGTATTAGTATTATTTACTTAGCATAGCACAACATAGCATAGCAATATGTTCCAGTGCAGAAGTAATGCTTCTGATCCTCTAACCGTGACTTAGTTTTGCAAGTGTGCTGCAGGCTCATCTGTCTTTCCCTAGTACGAATCCCCCTTTCTCTTCCACAATTTAATTCAATTATGCTCTCATGTTGCATTTGTACAGAGTTTATACTTAGATAAAGCTAATGATGGTTCACATTAACCTCTGTGCAATAATGAACCATGTTTTAAAATCTCAGCTGAGATAGAGAAGAGGATTTCATTGCAGAGAAGTGAGTTGGGGGATGGAGACCGAATGGGTGAGCTGCAAGAGGGCGGCTCACTTTCTTTGCTGAGGATTAGAACCTCTTCCTTGCTATTAGTCCTTTGCTGCCATATGAATCTATGAATCTGGCATTCGCACTGTAAACTTGGAGGGGAAGGAACATCACTTTTATCTCTTAATGCTCCTGGTCACTTTTATGTCTCTGGCTCTGTCTGGATAGAAAGCGATCTCATTCAGCACTGCCCAAGTAACTGTCAGATGGTGACGGCTTTTGGCCACTCGTTAATCAACCGAGCTGGATGCCGTCCACTGACCTAGAAGTGAAAAAGCTCAGTGTCCCGTTATCAATCCCTTGAGCCTGCGTTGATTACATTTCCTAAGACATGGCACTAAACGGTGTGTACACAAATCAAGTTCTTTATTATGGTCTGGATGGGAAACTGGGTTATGATGCCACAGTCAGAATCGGGTGACCTTGATATATGCTTGTCCCTTGCTTGCAGTCTGCAGTGTGGTGGGTGGGTGGCATTTGTGTGTGTGTGTGCACGTGCATAAAATACTGCCAGAGAAAAACAATGATTGAAAATCCCCTTTCCTTCCTCAGAAATGTACAATTATCTGTGCTCAGAATTTGCACACCGAATGCTATCAGAACATTGCTGTGAGAGAATATCTTTGACTCAAATATGAATTTAAAACATTTTGTTTTTAATCTGTAATGCCTTTTGTAGTGTTTGAGTTTCTTTTTAAGAATTGGTACCAGCAGGCCACATTTAGAAAATGAAAAGAAACAAACACAACACCCTCTAAAACCAGAATAATGAGGATTATTTTCCCGTTCCTTTTGACTTGTTAATGTTACCATCAATCACAGAACAGAGAGATCCAAAATCCTTCACAATGGTGCCGTCACTCAATCACTCTGGGTTTGACTCTGGGAATTACTGCTGCCTTTTTAGCTCCCACCCCACCCACCAAAGAACCTCAGGGAAGTTGGGAAGAGAGGAAGGAGAGTGAATGAATGTGGCATTTCAATATAGCTGCTGGGTTAGAAAGATGAGGACGTAAGGGAAGCTGGTGGTCTCTGTTCTCCAGTGCTGCTAATCTGAGCAGGCATTGGCATGGCTAAGTGGATGATGGACAGATGCAAAAGGGGTGGCACGAAAGGGCGGATTGGAAAGGACTAGGTTATGGGACTGTGGTGCCAACCCAAATAGGATGTCAGAATCAGCCAAGATTTGAATGGCGAACCTCCTAACCCATCCACTGGGGCTCTTCTGAGGAACCAGTGAAGGATGAAGGATGAAAGAAGAAGGGCACGGCTGCTTCCCTGGGTCCCTGTTTGATTCCCCCTGACCTGCACCAGCTTCAAATACTTCTGAATGGGCCCTGGTATTGGCCACCCTTGTGCAGCCCCCCAGCCTTGCTCCAAGTGGCCAGCTTGTCTTTCTTCACTCTGCCCTCCTCCTCCTTAGTTCCTCTGGCCTGGTTTCCTCCTGACCAGCATTTCATTGCAGCGCTGCTTTGCCATCCAGAGCTCCTTGGGTGGAGGCTGGAGTTGCCCACAAAAAGAGGGATCGAGAGCAAGGCTCAGTGTGCGCGCGGTACTGTTGCCTGCCCTCCTGCAGTAGTTGTTGGGTGAGGCTGAACACCTGCTTTGGGCCATCGGATAGGAAGAAAGAATGAGCAACAAGGAAGAAATAGACACAGTGACACTGCGACCTTGACCCTCTGAAAATCATGAGCAGCTTTTGTTTGGTCCACATTAAAAATGGATCTGAGAGAAAGATGTAAGCCCCATTGCCTTCAAGAAATTTCACAAGGCTTATCAATGCTTTCCCCCTTTCATTCAACTGTTGTGTCTCAGGTAGGGCCTCCCAGCTTTGCCTTGTATTTCCATTTGAGGTAAAGCACAATAGCACCTTAATGCATGCCAGGCATGCACCCCAAAATACTCTCTCTCAGTGTTTTGTCCAAATAGAAAACCTTTTAGAGAAACCTTAAAATTCACTTCAGACAACTACTACCATGTGGCAAAGTGGACTGTCACTTGTTCTAATTAATTTCAATGGTGCTTCTATTCCTCTTTCTTCTGCAGAAGAGTTTGCAAAAGTTGAATGCTAAATGCTGAATGGGAAACTATAAAAAACGTATAGCAAAGTAAAATATTTTAATGCTGGCCATGGAGGGCAAAGCTGAAAGTGTGAATGTGTGTGTACTTATGTCTCCCGCCCCATCCCACTCCAAATAGATGTCACATTGCTAGAGCTTAGCACAGATTGATCAACATAAAATTATCCCAATGACTAAAGCTTCATGTAAACGCTTAGTGTTATTCTAATAGATCTGGGGAAATAATGAGCAGAAAGATAATGGACTTTGGAGACAGGATTATTATGAATATTTGTGAATTAGCATGTGGGTGTCGAACGCCATTATAGAGATGTTACTGACCCTGCTTGCTCCTATCCAGAAGCTAAAGGAAATGGTCGGATTAAACCAAAAATAAAACTCTTCATAACTTCCGGCTGCTTCTGCCCCAGATCCGGCCCGGGTGGTGAACATGCCACCCATCATATATGTTCCTGTGGGGATACATGGATACATCCGCTGCCCAGTTGAGGCAGAACCGCCGGTTACCTTGGTCAAGTGGAACAAAGATGGACGCCCTCTGCACATTGAGAAGGTAAAATGAGTTGCTAGCAGGCTCTTTTGGTAAAGGACAGTGAGCATGCATTGTGTTTATATCCTACCCTTCCTCCAAGGAGTTCAGGATGGTGGTCATGATTCTCCCTCTTCATTTCCTCTTCACAACAATTTGGTAAGGTAGTTTGGCATGAGAGAAAATGACTGGCTTAAGATCTCCTAGGAAGTGCTGTGGCTGAATGGGGATTTGAACTGGAGTCTCTTTGGGTATGGAGATGATGGCTTACCTAAGTAAAGTAAACTCCAGAAAAGGTGATGCAAATTGTCCATTGTACTTAACCATGTAAAGTACTGTGTTCTTTGAAAATGAGAACTGAATTCTGTGAGAATAATGCCTTGTTTTGAGCTGCAGTTCCCATTACCCACAGTCTACATGGCAGAGAGTCAGGGATTTTATTTATTTATTTATTTATTTAGAAATTTATAGGCCGCCCCTTGCCACAAGCCTCGGGGTGGCTCACAATAACAAAAGCATCAAATTCTAAAACATTAAAACTGGCCCATCTCCAGGTCCGAATTAAAACAACCACAATATAATACTTAGAATAAATAAATTAACATTTAAAATATTGCTTAAATAAAAAGGTCTTCGCCTGGCGCCGAAAAGCAAATAAAGACGGCGCCAGGCGAGCCTCTCTGGGGAGCGCATTCCATAAATTGGGCGCCACCGCAGAGAAAGCCCTCCTCCGGGTACTCACCCTCCTTATATCTTTCACGGAGGGTTCCCGGAGGAGAGCATCAGCAGCAGATCCCAGCAGCAGCAGGGATGACAGTATCTGCAGTCTAAAATATCTGGAGAGCAAAGGATTGGGGACAACTTACATAATGCATTTCCAAGGGGATTTGATCTTCATTTCCAAGCATGTGCGAGCAACATCGCTGAACTCAGAAATGCAAACGGTTCAGAAGGAAATACCAAGAAACCCAGGATGTCAGGGGCAATCGTGGCCACTTGTGGTCACCCACCTGAGAAATCATAAGACTTTCACCTCCTTGGGAAAGTCTTCACTTTCATAGGCAAAGTGGTGGGGAAGAGAACCACACCCTGGTTTCTGGCTGCCCCAATGCCCTGCTGTCACCTTGAGGAAGACTCTTGACCTCAAGAAGCAAAGAAATGTGTCCGGTATTTTGAATTCTTCAATCTAATCAGCTGCCATCTTGCCATCTAGGGTCTCACGGGGAGTTCATTTCTCCCGTCACTGAAAGAGATAAGGACCAGTAATCGAACATTGGTTGAACTATAAAGTGCCATCCTGGAGATATTAGTATAAATGGGAACTCGGCACCCAAAAGATCCTCTTTAACAAGATGCCATCCTGCTATTACTTTGCTTATAACATCCTATCAAAGAGTTCACTCTTTTAAATATTTAAAACAAATTACTCACTATTTAGAGGTTTCTTTAAATATTAACAGCTCAAGGCTTATGTTCTGACTGTTCCAAATGCGGGCTGCCTGCTGAGATGGCTTTGGACTTCAGCCTTGGTGAGATTGCTAATCAGGAACAATTCAGCCAAAGCTGGGCCCCATTAATTTCCTCCAGGTCGATTTCTGTATATGCCTACCCTATCACTGAAGAGCTTGCAAGGGCTTAACATTTGCAAAGATCACACCACCCCCTTTTGTATAAGAGTACGAATGTGTGATGAACAGTGGAACCAGCTGCCCAGAGAGGTGGAGGGCTCTCCCACACTAGAGACATTTAGAAAGAAACTGGACTGCCCTCTGAGTGGGATGGTGTAACGTGATGTCCTGCAACAGCTGGGGTTGGACTCAATGGCCTTCTGGCCCCTTCCAACTCTAATATTCTATGATTCTATGAATCTGACAGAGGGTGAATTTTGATGGACTTTCAAGATTCCACCCCTGCACCCTGAATTCCAGTTTGTTAGCCCCTCCTCCCCGGCCAAGACAATCCAATTTTCATTTCTAAAGGCAGGCCATCCATGATCACATATTTTTAATCACTAATGAGATTTGTACAAATAAGTACTTGGAAACCATGTGGCTGTTAGGACATCTGCAAACGGTATCAGCTGATTTACACAAAATGGTACCGTATTTTTCGCTCTATAAGACGCACCTGACCATAAGAGGCACCTAGTTTTTAGAGGAGGAAAACAAGGAAAAAAAATATTCTGAATCAAATAGGCACATAATCACAGGCACATTCCCCAGCACTTCCCCATGGGCTGCACATCTGACAGACTTACTGCACACACATATTCGCTCTATAAGACGCACAGACATTTCCCTTTACTTTTGAGGGGGGAAAAGTGCGTCTTATAGAGAAAAAATATGGTATTTGCACAAATTGTGCTACTTGCATGCCATTTTCAGTTGCTTATTTGTGCAGATTTGTTGTTGTGCACATGCACAAATTGTGGTCTAGCTTAGAGATGGAAATCTGGAAAAAAGACCTCAATCTGACCTGCTTCTGCTCATCAGATCAGAAGTGGGCAGAAAACCTGCTGAACTCAAGTAAGTCAGTTTTCCTTCTTTCAACATATCCTTATGAGGAATGCCATTTGTGCAATAAATTTCTGTAGTGATAACACTCAATTTACTTACACAGGAAACAAACAGACCTGCTTTCTACTTGTCTGTGCTGAGGATTGTTCCTCCCAAGATGTTCTTTGTGTGTCAGAGTAGACAGGTTCATACAGGAGAGTTTTATCAATGTTGGTACTCAGTCAGTTGACTTCTAGAGTCTATTCTTGACTACCAGGCCCTACAAAAGAAAAAAAAACATTTTCTAGTCTCAAAAACCTCCAAAGCATCTGCAACCAATCCTGGTGCTGGATTGCTGCTGTGGAACTGGACCCCTGATTGGACAGCTGCTTCTGGCCCACTCAGTTTGGCATCAGTTCCCCCTAGATGTGGACCTTCCAAGAGATCAGGCATGCATGGTATATATTCACAGGAAGTGGGTAGGGTTCAGCAAACAGTGTGCTCTTGGACTCCAACTCCCATCATATGGTTGTAACCCCCCATTTACCAGGTGCTGGGAAGCAAACAAAGTAGGCTAGGTGCCACCATCTTGCATAATGAGGCATCCGGTTGCCCCCTGTTGGAAAAACAATTCAAGTCCACGTGGTCTGATCCAATACAGGCAGCTTTATGGAGTGAGGCAGGCACAAATGGGGCGATTTATTATTTATGCAAATACTTATCTTTCGGCCACCTTCCAGGTCACAGGCAGCTCGCAAACATAACTGCGAAGACACAGTGAAATGAAATTACAAATTCAAAGATAGTGGGATAAAAATTACTTAAACCATAGGTCGTTTTGAATAGATTGCTAAAATAGCCAACTGAATAAATAGAAATGCTAAACCTGTGACTGCTTAATTTTAAAAGCTGCAGAGATAAAGGTTCCAATTCAAGAAAAAGCAGCCTGAAATTAAACAAACAAACAAACAAACAAACAAACGTTTTAAAACCCCATTTTAGTATTTTCAGAGTTGAGGCCATGTGCAATTCGGTGAAGGAGCTCCAAAACAGTGGGGCAACCGCTGAAAGAACTCTGCTTCAGTTCTCCATCAACCAAATTAATCTTATCGACAGTCCTACAAGCATGGTCTCTGAACAGATTTTAATGCCAGCTGGATTTGTATAGGTACAGACTGTCCTTTGAATCATCCGGTTCCACATCATTTGAGGCTTTATAGGTCGAAACCAGCACCTTAAATTTGGCCCAGAAACATGGTGGAGTGAGCATAGATTGCTGCATGCATTTGGCCAGGGCAACCTACTTGGGAATAAAGTACTGTGTGCTGGAATCAGGGCTGGAACTACAGTTTGCTTCAGATGTTTTTTCATCCTGGCCGTAATGATAATGGGAGTAATTGGAGATCCCCGTTTTATGGGGATGTTTTTGTTTGAAGCCCACAAACAGCCATTAGATAGCCATGACTGTTGAGCACTCCTGACCTGAGCTAGATTCAAGCCAATGCCAAGAGGAGCAATTGTCCACATCTCATTAGCAGGGCTCTATGTCAACGTGTTTCCCCAAAGCAATACATCTGTGCCATCCAAGCAGGCCAATTATGAAACTGGCCCTCTCCCAGCTGACAGCACTGAAAAGATTGCAAAAGCAGCCCAAAATGTTGACAAGGGAGTTTGCTTTATGAAGCCCTGCCAACTCTAGGGAGCCACCATCCTGTTTGTTTCTTCCTGGTGCTCACTAGATGCATCACGCTCAATTTTTGTGACTGCAACTTTGCACTTTAGCAGAAACTACAAGGAACAGAGCTGGGAGCAGGGCTGAGCAGTTTCTTAAGCCACTTGCACTGGCTGTGATTCGGTCCCTCCTTCCCAGCATGCTGTGAGAACAAGATACATGTAGATTTGGGCAGCATATGGAAAATTTCCCATAGAGCTGAGCAGAACCATGTGGTTCCACCCTGGAACAGGCTGGTAGAACCTGGGAATGAATTCATCCCACTCTGCCAAGATCCTGGAAAAGACTGTGGAATCTGGAAGGGGTTCGTGCAAGGGGTTCTTTGAGAAGTCTTGGGCATCTGGAAGGGAGGACAACTGTAGGAGAGTGGCATTACCAGGCCACAGTTTGTGTGCTTACTCTTGAACCAGCCTGGTTCAGGAGTCAGTAGTGGAAAGCTCTGCATATGTAGAGAGACCACGGGGACCAGAACCTGCTGAAGGTGCTCTGACCCACCACCTGGCTAAGAACCGTGACGCCCAAGTGCCTGGGCTTCAGTCTGGGGCAGCTGAGGTCCCCATCACTATTTTAGTGTGATCTTTTGCCAAGTTCAAGACAGCTTTCAGACCCAGCTTCTGCTGCCTGATGTCTGGCATTGAGGCAGACTCCCTCCATGGCTTGGACCAATGAGTAAATTCAAGCCACAAGTGCTTGTTTTCCCTATAAAGCCTCACATCATCACAGAACCAGGATGCTCAAGGACCACATTTCCTATAGGAATCTGCCTGAACACAGCTGGAACCAGCTCTGCCATCTTTTAGACATCTAGTCTCTTTTTCCAGGCATGTGCACAGTTTAATGGCCCAGTTATTTCTAATGTTTCTTTCCAGTGCTGGATGGAGGATGTTTTTTTGTTCTCCACATGGACTTTTAATGGATACCTTTATAAATGTGTATGGTTCTAATGAATATGTCATTGCATATTACATTTGGTGGCTTTGTTTTTGCTCTTTTTATTTCTGTGTAAATTGCTTCTGGACTCCTTTGGTTGTTTGAAGCAATACATGCATGTAATGAACTAAACTAAACTTAATCAAATAAAACCAACTTTTATAAGAAACAGTCTTGCCATATTATCTTCTCTGGCCTATTACTATATAAAAAGCTTCAATTCTGGTTTGGCTGTTTCCTTCCTTCCGCAGATCAGGGTTGTGGCACAGTGTATAGGTCTTCAGGTGCCCCCTAGGTACCTGTATAATTTGCAGTCCTAAGTGCCACATATGTGTCCGTATGGGAGAAAGAGAACCTTCAGCCAAAAACAATGTTAAGAGTTCCACCTCTCCACTCTGATATTCCTCCTCAAATTGTGACTTCAACACCTGTGCTGTATTAAAGAATGAGTCTGGAAGAAGAATCCTAGAAAGTGTAGTTCTTCCTTCAGTCCCTGGGTACTGCAAACAGCACTACAGAGGTGCCTACTGACCAATGAAAAGCATGACAAAAATCCTATTTTAAGAGCCAGCTGAATTGGGCAGACCTGCACACTTAATCCAGACAGCACCCATCCTTTTAAACCAAGTAGAAACATAGAAACAGAGTGAGTCAGAAGGGGCCTCCTGGGCCATCTAGTCTGACCCCCGTTTCCAGCCGGCTCCACTCAGGACATGCCTACCATGTGCATGTCCAGCCTCTCCTCAAACACCCTCACCACTGGGGCTTCAATCACCTCCCGTGAAAGCCCATTCCATACCCTCAGGATCCTAACCATCAGGAAGTATTTCCTGGCATCCACCATATATCTTGGTTCGCTGAGTTTTGCTCCACTGGAACATGTCCTGCCCTCCAGTGCAGGGGAAAAAAGGTCATGACTCACCTCTGCATGGCACCCCCTCCCATACCTGTATTTCACTAACAGGTCCCCTCTGAGTCCCCTCCAGACTGAAAGACCCAGTTCCCTCAGTCTCTCCTCATATGATTTACCCTGAGAAACAGCCACCATCCTTGTGGCACTTCGCTGCACTGATTCCAACCTTGATATATCCCTCTTGCAATGAGGGGCCCAGAACTGAACACAATACTCCAGCTGTGGGTGCACCAGAGTAATATAGAGTGGCCGTAATGCCTCTCTTAATCTAGAAGCCATGCTTCTGGCTTTGCATCCAAGGGTGGTGTTCAGGCCCTTGGCTGCCACATCACACTGCTGGCTTAAGCCACAGGAAAAATAACTATACACGATACATTGATTTTGTGGAACTCAAAGCTGCAAGACATCTAGTCTCTTCTCTTTCCTGTGCAGTATTCTGGCTGGAGCCTGATGGAAGATGGCTCAATTCGAATAGAAGAGGCAACCGAAGAAGCTCTCGGCACATACACCTGCGTGCCTTATAATGCCCTGGGTACAATGGGCCAGTCCCCCCCTGCCCGACTGGTACTAAAGGTATCTCCTCTCTTGGTATATTCCTATGATTAAAAGCCTGTGAACGAGATTTATCACTCCCTCATCAAATACCAGTTGTGATTTGAAAGGCTGGTATATTGGGCCAAATCAGCTCAGCTCAACCAAACTACGGGACATGAGAGTGGCATTTTTAAATGTTCCACAGCTGTTGGCCGGCAGGACTGCAGAGTCAGCTGGGTGAAAGGAGCCCTCCCTGAGCAGTTACCTTTGCTGCTGGCATACTCTGGAGTGTGGCTGAAGATCCGGATGTCTCAGAAATAGAAAAAGCCATCACAGATGCTTATGTGGAGGGTGTGTTCTGTGGAAGGTGTGCCATTTTGCTGGGGAGCAAGCTGGTCTCTCCTCAGAGTTGGTTAATTGCTGCGCCGTGTGTGTGTTTGCAGGCATTTCTGCTTGCACGAGAGCAAGCAGCAAACGAGCCCAAAGTGTGCTGGTTACTAGCAACTGCTTGAGTTGAAAAGTGTGAGAGCGCAGAGAAAATGAACACGAGAAGGTATTGCTCCCTTCTCGAGTCATGCATTACATGGGTCAGTGCTGATAGATATGTCAACATAATCTGTTAAGCATCTGGCTTTTGGCATATTCATTAATTGGCTAAAAGTCCTGCAATTAGCTGGCAGCTCTGTTTTCCATGCTGGATGCTCAATGAGAGTAATTGGATTTTGTTTATCTATTTTTCTCCTCTCCACCTCCCTTCCCCTTTTATCCGTTGCAGGACCCACCCTATTTCACGGTGCTACCAGGCTGGGAGTACAGACAAGAGGCAGGGAGGGAGCTGTTGATACCCTGTGCAGCTGCAGGAGACCCCTTTCCCGTCATCGCCTGGAGAAAGGTACCCGGCCTGCCAGAAAAATCTGCAGTGCCTTTGGCTTTTGATGAATATTACAGACAGAGAAGCCACACTCTGTCCCGGTAAGAGCAACCTGCAGGTTCAGCTGCTTCGCTTCGGGCTGTACCACTGCCGCCCCCTCCCGCAGGTGGGTGGGGGAAGCCCTGCTCCTTGCAAGAAAGCATTAGACGCTGCGGAAACCCTAGTAGCAGTGTCTGCAGAATGGGCCTCTCTACCCCCCTTCCTCTTCTTGCTCCCCTTGCCAGGGTCTGCCAAAGCCCTGCTCCCCACTCAGGCTTCCTTCCCCCCAGTGCTGCATTCGTCCTGTGCGGGGCAGAGAGCAGAATAGCCTCTTAGTCATCCTGCATGGAGATCTCACCTTGGCCTCTCCTGTGCCAAGCCGGGATGAGCTGCAAGCAAGTCAGGTGGTCATTGCCAGTTGGCGGAAGCCAGCATCCCAAGAAAGCAGGGCTGTGTTGCGTCGGGCAGCTTCCGCTGCCCCCAAAATATCACATCCAACTTTTCCTTCATCCCGATGTCCTGGTGCACCTGTTTCCATGTCCCCGTTGCCTGTGGTTGGCTGCCTCCCTCATGCTATGGTCAGCCTGGAAGACAGGATCCGTTGAAATAGATGCAGTTGCCACCTGGTCTACTGTTATGCCTAGCTCTGTCCAAACTACTGCCGCTGCTGCTTTGCTGCTTTTCAGCACTGGAATGAACACCAGCTGTGCCAGAGAGAGAGAGAGAGAGAGAGAGAGAAGGCTCAGAGGCACCAGCTAAGGTTCATGGCTGAGTGGGGATTGGACTTGGCTCTTCCTAGTCCTAGCCTAGCACTCTTACTGCTACCCACACCCCCTGTCATCTGCAGCAGCTTGTGAGACCTCTGGATTGCCTGAATGATTTTTAAATCTTCTTCCTTATCTGTCATCTTTTTCTCCCAGACATTCATCAGGTTTCTCTCACTTTATCTTCACCGGTTCTTTGAGAGAAGCAGAAGAGATAACGACAGCCTCAAAGTCACTCAGTGAACTTCGTGGCTGCGCAGGGATTTAAACCAGAGTCTTGCACGGCATGCCTGCCTCCCCCTTTTTCCTCTTCTGTGCGTCTCTGTTTGCATTGTTCCCTCTGTGTGTTTAGGCACTGCCTCTCCAGAATCTCTTCCAGAACTGCTGCACCAGCAAGAGTGCAGTCCTAGTCAATAGCATGGCATGCAAGTGCAATCTCATGGTTGCAAATGGAGGGTTTTTATCATGGCTAGAGAGGAAATGAAACAAGGGCAATCCAGGTTCTGCGGGCCACCAGGCATGCAGCTGATGACCAGAAATGGGACAAGCTGAGCTTTGTTTGCCGGTTTCCGTCTGTAGCATGGGCCAACCTTTGTGCACTTTTTTCAAACTGCCAATAAAATTTTCATAAACTGTGCCAGGAAAGCACATGACTTTAACACAATGAGCACTGTTTGTGCAGATCGTAGTATGCCATGTGTTTGGGGGTGCTGACTTTTTTTTTTTTGCTAAAAGCCACCATTTGTATGCAAAAAGGCACTAAAAATGCATAATTTGACAATATTTGCACAAATAGCATTAAGGCACTTGTTTCAGAGGACTGTTTTTTTTCTCAAAAATGACTGGTTCTGTGAAAAAGAGTGCACCAAAAACCTGTAGCTTATGTTATTTGCACAAGTAGCAGTAGTTGCAATAACATCACATGCAGTCCAAGCTCTGGTTTGCAATAGGTGGTTTGAAGGAAAGTCTGCCACTTGCGATCTGGTTCATGGAAGAAGGCCTGTGCGCTGGCTCAGGCTGCGCTTCAGGGATCCCACACTAGTGCATGGGTGGCAAAGCGCACAAATGGATTCCTCACAGATCCCTAATCTTGGTGAAGGCTGGTGAAATCTGTGGAATTGCTGCTCCCCCTACTGGCCTAAATCAATTTGACTCCTTAGCAGCCCCATCAGCTGCCACAATCTCTTTCCTCTACCCACACCAAGAACAGTAGCAACTAGTTCTGTGACCCTGCAGGGAATTTCTTGTTAGAGAACATTAGTCGTTTTGTCAACTGCAGTTCCTGGCATTCCTGGATGGAGAGCGATGGACATGAAACAGGTGTCTAGATCTGGTTTAAATTTTTTGTGCAGATCAGCCTGTGATAATGTGTGCATTAGAATCACAGAATCATAGAAGAGTAGAGTTGGAAGGGGCTATGAAGGCCATAAAGTCCAACCCTGCTGTTGCAGGACACCCAGTCACACCATCCCACTCAGTGGCTGTCCAGTTTCGTTCTGAATGTCTCTAGTGCGGGAGAGCCCACCACCTCCCCAGGGAGCTGATATTGTGTACTTAATATCCAGGAATGGATTATCCATTGACTCTGACTCTCAGAAATTAAGGCATTTATACAAATATATGGATTATGCATGCATGTAAACACTTATTTTCACACAAGTGTGTGCCCTTACCATCACTTGTTCATCAAAATATAAATCGCATAACATACATATAATTTGTGCTCTGGTTACTTCTTCATTGACTTAGAAATATACAGGCATTGATGTCACATAGAACTATTTGTCCTAATTCTTCCTGAGTGAGGTGTTCTGTGTAATTGATCCAGTAGAAAATTCAGTGACATTTTCTCTTCTTTGGGGTTGAAATGATAACACTTTTCCCCCAAAAGATGTACCTGCAAAAACCAACATGCTTGCAGTTCAAAGGCTGTTCTTCAATCTGCACGTGCCTGTTGGGAAGTCTAACCTTGTTGCCCCTCAGACTTGTGGTTCTGGAGACAAAGCCCATTCACTGCAGAACTTCTGGGCCATGTCCGTGGACCACTTCATCTCACTGAAGAGTCACAGGCTGAGCTTGTGCTCTACGGGTATCAATGGATTGCTGGTGGACCACCTCTCGATCACTGATTACTGGGATTCTTTCAAAGAAGGTGAGACCAGGTGTGTTTTGGTCTTGTCAGCAATGTGTTACCTGTGTACTTTGGTAAGAGTGCATACTTGAAATCCTTTAGCATGATTGGTTATACCTTAACTCTTGAGAGATCTTGAGCTTGAACTCTTATGCTTGTGGTAAACTTACATTGGTAGACTACAGGGATTCTAATTAAAAACACTAGACCTTCATTTCTTTATTTCATTTTTATACCACCCAATAGCTGAGGATCTCTGGTGGGGCTGAAGATAGTCATGTGGGGCTGAAGATAGACATCCCCTCCCATTCTTGGTGATTGTTAGAGTAAAGGGGCGCTCTGTCTTGTTCCCTGCCTCCATACAGCTAGTGGTCCTGCCCTTGCCTGCCCAGGGCTCTGATTATCTGTGCAACAAGAATACCTCTTTGTTTATTCCTTGCTGTGCCTCCCTGCCCTCAAACCTTCAAGTCCTTTTACTGGTTCTTTGGTCCTGCCAGCTCTGCTTTGTGCTATTCTGTCCATACCTGCCTTACTTGTCCGGATTGCCTTCTGGGAACTGACCTTGTTCTTCCTCCTCCATTGGAGTGTCCCAACAGGAAGGGTCCCGGGCCCCTCCAGTGCATGAAGGCCCTGTTGGCATAGTATAGCTTCACTCCGGTGTCCTTGCAACATGCCTCTGAGTTGTGTTCTTTCTCTCTCCTTCCCGCCCCTGTGCTTTCTCTTTTCTTTGACCAAGGTAGGGAAGCCCAGTAGAAGCAAGCACAACACCCTTCCAAGTGGCAGCCTCCAATTCCGATCTCTCAGTAAGGATGACCATGGAGAGTGGGAATGCGTCGCTACCAACATAGTCACAAGCATAACTGCTAGTACCCATCTGACTGTCATCGGTAGGTATGGGACTCTGACATGACCAAGTGCTGGGACACCTGTGAGGTGAACACTCTGTTTGGTGCTGCAGGAAAGTGTCTTGCACAGGCACAACCATTCACTAATGCTTCTCAAGGAGAAGTGAACAACAAGAGAGAAGAACACTGGTGCTGCTCTGTTGAGCTAGTTGTGCAACAGTAGATTAAGATGGCAAGTGAGACACATTCTGCTCAAACATGTAAATAGTACTGTTTTAATCGTTAAATATTCACATTATACAGCGATACCCTTTTAAGCAATTGTTTTTAGAAGGCTATTTCTGGGGATCTGGCTTGGCTAAATTTGTAGAGTGGGCATTAGGATGTCATTAACTTCCTGGCAAATAGACAGGGAAGAAATGGAGGTAGTGACAGATTATATTTTCTCAGATTCCAAGATCACTGCAGATGGTGACTGCAGCCAAGAAATTAAAAGACGCTTGCTCCTTGGGAGGAAAGCTATGGCAAATCTAGGCAGCATTCTAAAAAGCAGATATATCACCCTGCCAACAAAAGTTCATATAGTCAAAACTATGGTTTTCCCAGTTATAATGTATGGCTGTGAAAGTTGAACCGTAAGGAAGGCTGAGCACCAAAGAACTGATGCTTTTGAATTGTGGTGTTGGAGAAGACCCCTGAGAGTCCCTTGGCCTGATCAGTCAATCCTAGAGGAAATCAATGCAGACTGCTCTTTAGAAGGTCAGGTACTACAGCTGAAGCTCAAATACTTTGGTCACCTAATGAGAAGGAAGGACTCATTGGAAAAGACCCTGATGCTGGGAATGATTGAAGGCAGAAGAGAAGGGAATGGCAGAGGTTGAGGTGGCTGGATGGGGTCACTGGAGAGGTGGGTGTGGGCTTGGGTGGACTCCAGGGATGGTGGAGGACAGGAGAACCTGGAGGAATGTTGTCCATGGGGTTGCGAAGAGTCAGGCATGACTTTGCAACTGAGCAACAACAAGGGTCCCCAACCTTTCCTTCCATTTGTGGAACACCACTTTCAAATGGGGAGTGAAGTAAAATAGTCTGGTTCGTGCTCTCTAAATGCAGAACTTCAGCAATCTGGCAGAAGGAACACACTTCCCTTTTGACTGCTATCATGGAGGACAGAAAGAGAAATGTTGAATGAAATCCTGACGATATAAGGTTATGAAAGATGACTGAATGTGGACTTTGATCCTGCCGCTGGAGAAGAGGAAAGTGCCCAGGTGGAGATTTAGCAGGAGGAGTTGCCATGGAGTAGCTGATGATGCAGCTCATGGTGTGCCGAGAACAGGAAAAGAAAAGATTAGAGAATTAATATTAAGGATGAAGGACATTTTGGGAATCGGCAGTGCTTGTGGGAATAATGATGGTACTGATCACCATAATTATTGAGTTTGGTCTCTGGATGAGGGACGTGGGAAAGCTCTCCATGTTCAGTCCATCCTGGGTGACAGCTTAAATCCCCAGTCATGGATATTGTCCTTAAAACAGCCAAAATAGGTAAAGTCTGAAGGCATCATCAAATTACTAGCCAATTCATTCCTGATCCAGGGGAAAAGGGAAGCAATTCAGAGCAGAAGGATCATGGAGACTATGTTGGAAGCAAGAGAAGAGAATGAAGATGCTGTGTTGCCACTCTGCCCAAAAGCACACACCAATCCATCATCCTGGGTGGATGACTCAGCCACTGCTCCCTCTCCTTGTTTCTCTGCCTCTGGTTTGAAGATTTCTTACATTTCAGGGGCTGATCCATCCAGCTGCTCTAGGAGCCAATGACTTGAACCCAAGGGCTGGTAGTACGGCAAAGGGATGATGAGAGGGAGGTGATGTTCTCCTATATGCTGGGAGGAGCTCATATTTCTTGGATGACATCTGCAGCAAATGCCACGTCTGAAAGGCAAAAATGGAGGATGCTTCCCAGGAAGAGAAGGGCAACATTTTCCTTTAATTTCATGGTCCAGTGAACCTCCTGAGAAAATCTGTCCTTTCGTTTGTTTGTTTCTTGGCCATATCTCGAGATGGATTGAAAATGAAACCCTGTTTTCTTTCAGGGCTGAGCATATCTTTCTCCCTGTAAAGGTTGAAGCTAGAGAGATATTTTCTTCCGGCCTCAATGCTCATCAGAGTGTTGCGGGACTGACCCCTAGGCTGTCACACTGTGGGGCTTTTGCGAGTGCTGTTAATGAATTTGAAGGGGTCAAAAGGGACCATTGGGGCAGCCATGGGTTGAATTCTAGGGCCCTCCAGCAGAGAAGGCATGCTAGGACAGCAAAAAGGTAATGGTAGGGGACAATCTGAGATGGAATATGGCAGCAGAAGAAAGAGGAACTCGGCCAGGCAAACTCTAATCTGATGAGATGAGTTGCTCAGACTGAGATATAGACTTTAAAACTAGGGCAGCCTTTCCCAATCTGATACCCTCCAGATGTTTTGGACTTTGGTATCAAGCTGCCTCAGCCAGGAGTTATGCTCCAAAACACCTGGTGCACATGAAGTTGGAGAAAGCTGGGCTAGGGCTTTATAGGGCTTGCTGGACAGAGATAGGTCCTTCAGGGCACGGAACAAAACGAAGCGAAATGAAGCAAAACGAAATGAGATGAGACGAGATGAAGCTAAACGAAACGAAGCAGTTAGCTCTATATCATCCTAGCACCATCCTAGTTGCTTAGCATAGCAATTCTGGCATCTCTGTGAATATTCTTCTTAACATCTAAACTCTTTTCTGTTTTAGAATACAAGATACACAAAGCTATAGAATATAAGATGCTGGTATATGATAATCTGCACCTGTAACAAAAGTTTGCAGCGTTTGACATGATCTCATTCACTGTCACTGGCCCAGCTAAACCACCCCCTTCTAAGATACCCCACTCCATGGCCTCTCCTGTCTGATTATCCACTCTTCTCTAACAAAGAATCCTAGTGAGCATGTTGTGCCCGCTGCTGACAGCCCTGCTTTTCCCCCTCTGCTCTTAGGCACAAGCCCCCACGCTCCAGGCAATGTGCGCGTCACCGTTTCCATGACCTCTGCCAATGTTTCCTGGGAGCCTGGCTATGATGGAGGATATGAACAGACATTCTCAGTTTGGTACGGCCCTCTGTGAGTCATCCCAGCATGCTTTGCTCTCTGCTTCTTTTCTTTCCCAGAGCACAGGGCATTGTCCTTTCAGGCTGGGTTCCTGGTTTACGTTAGGTTGACCTGTCTGAAGGTCGGTTGCATCCGTGGGGAGTGAGGAAGGGAGAAGATGCTCACAAACTCTCCTGAAGAGGAGGATTTTGCATCCTGGCATCTCAACTCTTTGCATTAGTGATACAGAGCGGGGACTGCCCCCTTTCCGGTTGGCCCTCTCTCCATCTTCCATACCAAGGCCAATTCCTGTTTCACTGGTTAGACGGATGGTGGTGGCGGCATCCATGCATTTTCCCGATAAATCGTCATTCAGGTAGTGACCATCCCAGACCTGCTTGTGGCTGAATGAGACGTGGTACTGAGTGCATGACTGGCCCCCGCTTACTTGGTTTTCAGTTAACAGTCAGCCACGGCAGGCATAGGATGGTTCCAACGGGTTGCAACATTTAGACAGGGGGTTCATTTTTTGGCCTTACCTCTGTCCCAGTTCAGATATTCCCACCACTTCCAGCTGCTATTTGCCAATGGGGACATTCCTGGGCAAATAGCAGCATGGGAGAGGGATCTGGGCCAGGACCCATGAGGAGGCAAAGTGTTAAATCTCTCTTCTGCCATGCCTGTGTCCCAGTTGAGATTCCCATGTCCTGGCAGTTGTTGCCCAACAGGATAATGGTAAATCTTGAAGAGCAGCTGCTTGTTATGATGAGTTCCATGGCCACCCCCTCAATGAGGATCCAGGAATGCAGGCAGCTGTATTGATCTGTATGTGTATATCTTTTATAGGTCTTTTGTAAGGCTAATGGGTCTTAATTACCCACTCAAGGTCAAACCACTCCAAAATACTTTGTATTACAAGGATAGCTCACAAAGATATAGTGTTGCTGGGAAAAAGCCATCTCTGCCCCCCTCCCCTTGCAGCTACTGTGAAGTTCAGCTAAACTTGGAGGGAACAGAGCAAAAGGAGATGGAGTGGGAGAAAGTTCTGGCCCTTGGAGCCTGTGAGTCCTGACTTGACTGCACTTTTCTGCATAGTAGCCCAAAACTTCACATGCCTCTTGCAACTCACCAACTTGAATGCAGTCCACCAGCCATGGATTCCTGGCCTGCCAGATACCTTGCGGCCACTTTATTTTTACAACCTCTATCAAAAAGAACTCGGTGGGCCTCTCTGTATGACTGGTAAGCTGTGCTTGGTGTGGCTTGAGTTACAAGACATGCAAACTTATGGGCCAAAGATAGGTGAAGTAATTATCCTCCTTAGCTGTGTGTGAGTTTCTGCTAGAGGTCTTCTTTGCAGTTCTCTCTCTCTCTCATTCTCTCTCTCTCTCACACACTCTCTCTCTCTCTTTCCTTCTTTCATTTTGTTCTGTATGTTCCAGCATGATTTATCCCAATTGCTATGCACAGGGAGCCATACTTTTGCTTGGAAGTGTAACTGATTCTCATTTGATTAAAGGCAAACTGGAAAGTTTGACCCACTTGTATATAACAGTCTGTATGAATGATAGTTCTTTCCCAACCTCCTTGGCTCCTGTTTTGATGAACGGAGCTATGTAAATATGGCTTTATCTGCTACAAGTTCCTATTAGAAGTGATTAATAGCAAAAGCTGATAAAGTACAGGAACTCCTCTTGAACTTGCTGTCACGTGAGAAGTGTGTTTAGGTTTAATATTTAGGTTTAATGCAGAAATGTGTCTTGCTATAAAGGTATACTCAGTGTTGTGTGTTGTGTGTTGATGTTGCTTTGATAGAATCTCCCGTATTGTGAACAAGTTAATCTCCAACAAACTGCCTTGAGGGATGGGAGAACCAGAAATATTCAGGTTCAGGCCAGTTCCCCAAGCTACATTGTGAAGTTCAGTTTGGCTGATTCCTGCTTCATCTGTGACATGCTTTCCAGTCCATTCCAATGGGAAGAGTACACATTGTGAGTGAGAATAGAGCACACTTCTGTGTGCATGGCCTTAAAAGTGCAGACTTCCCCACTGACTGAAATGGCAAAGTGCATGTTTTAAATGCAGTTTTGAATGCAGGTGCAAATTTGGGAGTGGATGGACAGTTTTCCTTAAAAAATGCATTCCACTGGCATTTATGGAACTGAAATGATTTTATGTTCCTAAACCTGATATGGGACTGCAGGTGGTGCAGTGGTTTAAACTGCTGTGCTGCTGGGCTGGTAGATCGAAAGGTCACCAGTTCGAATCTGCACAATGGGGTGAGTTCCTGTTGCTCCGTCCCAGCTCCTGCCAACCTTGCAGTTCGTAAGCATGCAAATGCAAGTAGATAAAAAGGTGCCACTTTGGTGGGCAGGTAACAGCATTCTGTGCACTTCGGTGTTTAGTCATGCCGGCCACATGACCACAGAGACTGTCTGCGGACAAACGCTGGCTCCCTCGGCTAGGAAACGGAGATGAGCACCGCCCCCTAGAGTCAGGCATGACTGGACTTAACGTCAAAGGGAAACCTTTACCTTTACCTAAACTTGATATATCAATATTAGGCATTGCTGGGAGTTACTATTGGAAGTCTGGAATAAATTTGGTGGTGGTGCTGCTGGTGGTAGGTGATGCTGGGAGACCTATAGGCACTACCAGATGGATGCCTGTGGCAAACCACTCAGAGAGCTTTGGCTGTGGGGTGGAATAAAAAGATAAATAATGATAAATAAAGAGGGCAGCTGCAGGCTGTACCTTAGTCACAAGCCTGTATTCCCCACAGCAGAGAGGTCTAAGCATAGTCTGGAGATTTTAGATGAGGCTAAGACTCACCAAGGTCCAAGGTCCATGTTGGACTGAAAATAGTAGGCCCTAAAAATACAACCCGGAAATCCACCTGGCAAGCTCAGAAATGTACAGGCATTTTTTCCCTCCCCATGGATTGTGTCTAAGCGTGAACTGGGTAAATCCTGATCAAAAATCATTCGAAGTGAATTACTTATACCTGTAGGCTTGAAACACATTTTCCTGAATTGTACCCCTAGAGTCAGTTCACACATTTTGTTGTAAGTCATTTCATGCTGAATAATCAAGTGATGTATGTACATGAACGAATCATCTCCTAAGGAGAAGGATGCGGAGGGATATGGCATAGTGCCGTAATAAAGCGCATGATTTGCATGCAGAAGGGACCAGCTTTGGCGTCTAGCAACTGCACGTGCTCCTGCTCTTTGTTGCAGGAGCTGGGAAAGAGCCGTCTCAGCCTGTAACTCCAGAGAATGACTGCCAGCCAGAGAAGCGGGCATGTCGGTGAAAGGCTGCTTGGGCAGACTCTGGAAAGCAGCAGCAACCTGTTTTGACCTTGCCCAGAGGGCTAATTTTTCACTCTGCTTCGGAGCCACTTAACATTTCATTGATTTTCAGAATGTATGGGTGGCAGGGATGCACTGAATTTTGGTCATGCCTTTCCTGTCCAATCCTTGGGACTTCCTTCTGCTTTTGTTCTTTCCCTCCTTTCCCTTTCTCCTCTCCCAATCATCCTTAATTTAGCCTGAGGGAGTCTACTGAAAGTGTATAGACTGGATACCCTTTTCGTATAAAAAAACTCTTTGGCTCCAAGGGAGCATACTGGTGGAGCCTAGGAAGTGCAGGGTTATATGTGGCAAGACAAGAGGGGAGACAGAAGGAAGGAGGAGATGAGAGGCCTTGGGGCCAGAAGGGAGAATAGGGAAAAGGGAGAGAGAAAGCTCAGACTGATTGGGGGAACAGGCTTAGAAAACAAGATTCGTGCAGCTGCTTCTGTGATTAAAATGTTCTTGAGAAGGAATGATTAAATTGCTTTCCTTCCGTGAAGCCTTTTCTTACCTTGGAGGGGACTGGCCAGCCGCTTTTCCTGCTTGCTGCCACCTTGCTTGGTATTTCTCCCACTCCCTGTCATCTTGGCAAACAGTGATAATTTCAGGTGATGTTGACCAGTTCCTCCTCCTCCTCCCTCTCCTTCTCGTCCTCCTCCTCCTCCTCCATCACAGTATGAAAGAGTGTGGAGCTTTGGTCTTACGTTTGCACAAAAAGTTCTCAAAGTGTGGGGAAAGAGGACTAACATTTGTGGCAACTGCCTCTGTGGGAACCTGGTGCATTGAAAAGAAGATGCTGCTTTCTGTTTCGACTCCCTAGGGCAGAGTGGCGTTCAAAATCTCCTGTTTTCAGGGAACCTGCTCCATCTTAACTCCACCTCTGCTAAGCATCCTGTGCATTCAATAGTGCATGACTACTTTGCTCGAGGCACTGGCCAAGGTAGTGTGACCTTACTGTTGCCTTGCAGCAACCTCCCTTGTCAATTCTGCATTGCAGGGCAAGATCAATAGCCACAGGCTTCTCTGCCATTACTGACTTTCTCACTGAGGAGCCCCTAAATGGCCTTTGAAGAACCCAGACTACTCCTGAATGTGGCTTGAAAGCTAATATCCTAAACTTCTCATCTGTTAATTAACACTGTTAATAAATAAAACACAATAGCACTGTCTGGCGCTATTGTATCTATTCTGCCCAAGTGAATTGTTGGTAGCTTCTTGTTTGTTTATTTTGCAGTTTGAACATTCAGATAGTGGTCTTCCCCACCCATAGGGTCTTATCCACCTCGCCAGACATCCCTATGGGCTCCTCTACTCCCTTGTTCAAATAGCTGGTGGTGACACATACCAGAATAGTTCTGGGCAAAGCAAAATAATTGGCCAGAGAGGGTGGCTGTGGCGCTCCAGAAGTGAGTCGAACTGGCAGGGCAAGGGAAGCGGAACAAAGTTGCAGAATCAGGAAGGACAGAGTAAAGAGCAGAGTTTGTGCATGCAATAGCAGAGGCAATCTTATTTACAAGCATGGTTTGCTGACAAGTGGGACCTGTATGGAGAAAGAGAGAGCCCGTAAATTAACCCGGGGCTAGAAAAGACCTGTGGATAGTTTTTCAAAGAGCTGAAGTTCCTCAAATGACAGGGCATCCACCAAACCGCCAGAAGAAGTGCAATTTCAGTCCATCCGTGGCGTATGGACCCGACAGGTGCTGGCATCATTGATCTCTGTGTTGTTGCTCAAACTGCTGCATTGCTCAGCTTTTGTCGCATCACTTGGATCAAGCATTCTGTAGAATTCATGGTGCAGAAGAGCATTTGCATGTAAATCAGCCATCACCGCTTCATTGCTCCAATGCTCCACCTTCAGTTGTGCTGTCATAAGCAGGGCCTGGAACGGAGCCATCATGGAGGAAATTATAATTTGGACATGCCCGTTGCCCCAGCCACTGAACAAGTAAATCTGGCAGCAGGCAGAATTCAGTTCTGTGGCTAATTTGGCAGTCCCAACAATGGCATATGAGTAAGCCTAGACTCCACCTGCCTGTCTCTTGGCTGAGCCAGTGTTATGCCACCAATAATAAGTGGTTAGATTTGCCATGAGAAGTAATCAGAGCCTGATGCAGTGAAATACCCATGGGCAGCAGAATTGCTGGTTGAAAACATATAATTTCTAATCATTATTGAACTGTTTGGGGCTTTCATGATTTCATTAATTATGTCTCTTTCAGTGACAAGCTGAAAATAAATTCTGTCTCCTCCCTTTTGCTCACACTGCAGAACAGCAGTTTTTAGTCTTGGCAGATAGTTTTCTGGCATGAAAGACGAGGATTTATGAATGGGTGGGTGTGTGCTGCATGAGTGGAGAAAAGCCACAAACAAGTCACCAAATTCAGCTTCCTGAACATTTCAGCTTACATGAAAAGCAATCACATATCTAACCCATATGATCTGGACACTACACATGAAAGAGTATGGGCAGCTGCTGCTGAAATTACAGGAGCCAAAGAAGCTGTAAAATAAAATGGGTGGAGATCAGGGTGTGTGGAAGGACTAAATTATGCAGAGGACTTTGGTGGATTCATGCAATTCACAGAATTCACTTTCCCTTGCCATGTAATTTGAGTTACATTCCTGTGGAATTCTTACCTATGTTTGTATTTTTTAACCTGGTATTGGGTGTCATTGGGCCCATCTCCCAAACAGCTCCATTGTTCATTAAAGGATTGTCTGTCGTTCTGTCTGTTGTTCTGTTGTTCTGTCTGTCTGTCTGTCTGTCATTCTGTCTGTCTGTCTATCGTTCGTTCGTTCGTTCGTTCTGTCTGTCGTCTGTCCTTCCTTCCTTCCTTCCTTCCTTCCTTCCTTCCTTCCTTCCTTCCTTCCTTC
>JAIXND010000621.1:6666823-6703974 GCA_023646645.1 Varanus salvator macromaculatus
TTCCTTCCTTCCTTCCTTCCTTCCTTCCTTCCTTCCTTCCTTCCTTCTCTTTAATTCTTTCCCCCAAAGAACCTGTCCCTTGGATTGTCTTTCTTCTATCTTGCCAGGATGAAGCGGGCACAGTTTGGACCTCATGACTGGCTCTCTCTTCCAGTACCAACTGGCCCCAGTTGGCTTCTTATGGATAACCTAGAACCGGAGACTGCCTATCAGTTCAGTGTCTTGGCCCAAAACAAGCTGGGCACGAGCTCCTTCAGTGAGGTGGTCACTGTGAATACTTTAGGTGAGCTCCAGAGTACACTAACTGACTAACCTTTGTGCTATCTGGTGCCATCCAGATGCTTTGGTCCATAGCTTCCATCAACCTCTATCTAGCTTGGTTTTATGATGGGATTTATAGTCTGAAGCATCTACAGGGCACCAAGTTGATGGAGGATATATCATGCTCTTTTTTTTAAATGAAACAACTCTTTTCTGTAATACCAAGCTGTTGTTTCTATATGTAACACACCAAATGGCAATGCACATGGCATGAGGAGCTCATGATATGAATGAGATGCTGGGAATATGGTGATTTCAGATGAGGGTGGATACTAAATAATTATGCTGCAGGTGTTATGAAAAAGGTGAATTTTGAGGAGGGACTTGAAGGAAAAGGGAGAGATACACAAAGCACAGGGCTAGCCCTACCTTTAGACCAAGCGGCGTTATTGTTCCAGGTGGCAGATGCTGGGAGGTAATGGCAAGCTCTTGGAGTTGAGAATGGACTACATCTGACCCCTAAGCTCTCCAGAGGTATGGTAGGGGATGCCTTCCTATTGCCCGTGTTAAAGAGCGGTTCAGCTGGCTTTCCTGTATGGAATGTAAGGGCTGCTAACTTGTCCTTTGGTGGCGACTCCAGCACAGGTATTTATACAGTTTTTGGAGGGAGTGCCAGACATAAGAGAGAGTGTTAGAAAAAGGGATGGCCAACCGCTTTGGCTGGTGTGTGACAGGCCAAGTGCAAAATGTGTGACGAGTGCTCTTCTAGTGCAAAGGGAGTCCTTTCCCAGGCGGCTCTTCTTGCATCCATTCTTAAAATGTCTGCTTGTTCCCCCTCCCCAACCCCTGCACCCCCTTTGATTTTCAGCATTCCCTGTCACAACTCCAGAACCCCTGGTGCTGGTTACTCCACCGAGGTGCCTAACAGCCAATCGGACACAGCAAGGAGTCCTTTTGTCATGGCTTCCTCCAGCCAATCATAGTTTTCCGATTGACCGATATATCATGGAGTTTCGGGTAGGAGAAAGATGGGAGATTTTAGATGATGCCATCTTGGGGAGTGACAGTGACTTTTTTGCCAAGGATTTGACTCAGGTAAGAGGATGCTTAGTCTTCCAACTGTGTTCTGGAAATCTGGGCTTGCCTTTCCCAAAATTAGGCCCCCAGATAGGACTGGACTGGAGCCCCATTCTCACCAGCCCCCATGGGCAGTGTCTGCAGATGATGGAAATATAGCCCAATAACTTTGTGGGTCTTGAGCTTGGTAACAGCTTGCAGCTTATTAAGGATTCCTTAAGGAGCAAGTCAGTACTGGGAAAGAAGCTTTCCTGAAAGAGGACTTGTCTGTCCAACTACCGATCTTTCTCTGCAATCTTTCTCAGCAACAGTGGGGAGCACTGGGTGTGAGCCAGAGTGCTTTGTGAGGACAAGAGTCTCACCTGTCTCATGAACTGACCATGTATCCTAGGATGGGTCCCCAAATGGATAATGGTGACACCATCCACTCTCTTTAGAAGAAAGGTTCTTCCTAGGTCCTCCTCCCAGAACTAGGGGTGCTTCTGAAATTTTCCTCATGCAAAGTTCTCCCTTTCAATTACCCATTGGTACTGCAGTATTAATAAATTGCTATGTTTCTGTCTTTAAATTCCAGATTTATGTGTGGGGAGCTGTGTCTTACCCACTACCCCCAACTTGCATTACTAAGTGCCTCTGTGCATTGATAAAGAAGCAATCTTAATGTGGTTTTTATGTGTACCAAAAGTCTTCTTGTGTTCTACCCATGTGCAGGAGTGCACGTGTCCTTTGGAAAACATTGGATGGAAAGGAACTCCATGCAGTCCAAGATTGCTTTTTGAGATGAGTGTGCAGATGTGCTTTGGTAGCATAGAACAGTGGGTGGAAAAAAGACACTGATGACCTGAAAGCCATGACAAACTGCTTGCTCCAGCATTAACATTTATTTGGGAAATACTAATTTAACTGGGATTTAGGAGGAATAGAATGCAGGGCAGGGCAAATCCATGAGACAACTAAGACATGGCATAGCGGAAATGTACTCATCTTTGCACAAAACTCCAGATATGACATCACTGAATATTTTTGATCTGTCGGAACTGTATCTTCAGAGTGTAACTTACACATAACTGCCCTCTTTTCAGGAAGGAATTTTTGAAGTGTATGCAATGCCAAAATTTGTATTTTGCTATTCCTCCAGTGAATTACCTTTATCAACCCTTGAGCAAAACAGCTAACGCCCAGTATCTCTTCATGCATAGATGCATAAATTCTATTATTGAGTGGCATCTTCAGTGTGAAAGGGAGAACTGGTTTACGTACGGATGTTTGTCACATAATGAATATGTGACTTGCATGTGTGAATCCCAGATCAAACACCCAATAAAACTTTCCTGTTCAATGCTTTTTCATCCATTTGTTTTCAAGAGATGAACTAGTGAATGGTTATGATTTGTTTGTTCTGCCAGGTTTCTGGTTTGTTTTGAATTCCCCCTTGCTGTGGATATGTTCTCTTCTATGAGGATACTTGTTTTTGTACATTATGTATCTTTAATGTTGGAAGCTGCTTTGGCAGCCCCTTCGAGGGCTGAAACATGGCATACATTTTAATAAATGAAGTGTTAAATTATCAAGTGATGTGCCTGGTTGGACAAGCTGGACTCGCTTGATGCATTTTGGAAACCCTGTGGTCCCACCTGTTAGTTTCGGTGTGATCCTATATTCTAGATCAGATTGGTCAATTCTTTCTTCTGGCTTGACCACAAATACAGTGAACTGCCAATTTTACATACCACAGGTGGCTAATTTCCCTACACATGCAAAGGTAATGCCCTTGTTTCCGCAGTGGAAGGATAATATTTCTAAATTAAAAAATGGGCCCATCTGTTACCATGATCAACGATGGCATTTGCTTTTCGTTGGGAATGTTAGAACTGGCAGCAGCCGGCTGTGATTGGTGACATGCATATTTTACGCTGTAGGACACGTGGTATGAGTTTCGCGTTCTGGCCGTCATGCAAGACCTCATCAGTGAACCCAGTAACATTGCTGGTGTGTCCAGCACAGGTAAGGATTTTCTCCAGCTTCCACCAAGCGTTTTTCGCCTACAGAATCCAGTCTACACAAAGGCAAGCTGACAATGTGACTGTGTTCCAAGTTGCATTATTTTGGGAAGCAGCGATATCTCATGGATACCCCACAGTTTTAGAATAATCTTCCCGAAGTTTCAGAATAATCTTCCTTGAGAAGCTTGTTTGCTGTTTTCCCTGATTCCTTTTCAAGACCCAGACTAAGGCTACAAGCAGTCTTTCTGGACTTGTCTAGACTTGTCTGGTCTTTTCTAGACTTCTCTAGACATTATTAGGCATCCATAAGAAAATTGGGATCCCTAGCTCTGACCTTGGAAAAGTGCTCTGGGGTTGGAGCTGCAATGCCAAATTTGGAGCACCTTCCTTTTGACTTTGTAGCTGAAGCAGCTCTTTCCATGGTGGCTGCAGCTCTAAAATGTATGAGGAGGTGGGGTCCTTGGGGGGCAGTGGGGGAGAAGCAAAGCTCTGCCAGGGCACAAGGAATCCTGGCAGTTTTTTAGCTTCACCTTCCTGTGAGGAGGAGTAAAACACTTAGCTTGACTCTTTGTTCCACCTGCCTTTGGTTGGATGCCTGTAATCCACATTTGATGGCACCGTAAAATATTCTGCCAGGGACTGGGAAACTGGGAACATTGCTGGTTGCTTTTGGTGACCATTTTTATTCCATTAGTCATTTATTAATGTGGTTTTATTTTGATCTTTTAAATATTAATTATGTACGTGACACTGCAAATCTGCACAGAAAGTTGGTTTATAAAAATGGCGCTAGTAAAGAAGGCATTTTACTTTAGTCTTCCTCTGTCTCCTTAAACAGAAGATGCTTGAATCTAGACTTTTTTCCTAGACAGCTGCACCTACCAAGAAAATCTCTGCTGGGAGTTTTTGTGTTGAGGGAATGCAAGCCTACAGTGAGATTTGCTGCCACAATGGTCGTTCTCATATTTCCAAATGGAGAATTCTTTAAAATTGTGAATTTTGCCCAAAGTCTTATAAAATCTTGCAAAAGTGGTGCAGCATGGTAGCACTGGTCCTTTTCACCTGAAACCATCTCAGACGTGGGTGCAGAAGGTATCGCCGAAAGAGTTTCACTCATCTATTCTAGCTGAAGTGGCCGTTTCTCTGCAGCAATTGTGCCAGAGCAGAAACATCCTAACAGGTCCTCCTGTTCTCTGTCTCTCCCAGACATATTTCCACAGCCAGACCTAACAGATGAGGGTTTGGCCCGTCCTGTGCTGGCAGGGATAGTTGCAACCATATGCTTCCTTGCGGCTGCCATCTTGTTCAGCACTCTAGCTGCCTGCTTTGTCAACAAGCAACGCAAGCGGAAACTTAAGCGCAAAAAAGGTGAGCCCATCTTGGCCTGTTTTGCTGGTAACCATCTTGGGGTGAAGATGGACAGACGTTCTAAAATACACTAGAAGTAATTCCAGAGTAAACACATTGCATTCGGAGGCATTTGTTTTCCAGGACAGAGAACGTGTGGTCAGCTCTCACTTTTCTACCATCCTTAGAATGTCTGCCTGTCCACTTGTCTTCATTGCCCCTGAGAACAAAGTGATACCCAAACAGAAATGGTAATCCACTCTTCAAATCATGAATTCCTTAATCCGGTGTCTGAGGAAAGTTCTTCATTCTTCTGAGATATCATTGGACTGATAGCATTGTTGCACAAGCATGCCAACAAAATGTATTTTGGAAACTGTAATATACTGTATGTCCTCACATGTGTTGCGACACTCTGTGTGGCCTACAGTTTGCCCTTCAGTTGCTGTGGAGCAGCTGGAACAGGTCTGAGCAGCTGCAGTGTGAGGAGCAGGAGATGTGGAAGAGCACACCCACCTGCAAATTCCAGTGCTCTTCCTCACCTGCCAGTTGTCCCAGCCTGTGCCATCCCCTTCTGAGCTCCTCCTCCTTGGATTCCTTCCAGATCCAGTATCCTTCCAGTATCCCCTTAAAGTATGAACCACCAGCACGTGGATCTTAAAGCAAATCAAGCGAGAAGGTGATGGTGTGGGGAACACTGATACACTCAAGAAAATACTTGAGAAAAGTCATCTCACTTAATGAGCTGTACACAGAAAGGAAGCGAAGGAACAAATGAAAAAGAAATGTTGAATAAGGGCTAGATGCTGATCTATATGGCTGCTTCTGCAAACAAGATTATTCTGTTTATTGCACTGAAACTATTTCACTGATTCGTTTGGAAAAGAGCAACCAAATGGTTAAAGGAACAACATTCCCGAAGAATGGGCATTGCCAAGCATATCTCTGCATTTTCATCAGAAAGTGAAGGGTTTAACTAGTCAACCTCGGGGAAGATGCAAAAATGGGGGAGTTTACATTCTTGGGCAGGCAGACCATGAAGACACAGATCTATAGCCACAAGTTGGATTGAATAATGCAAGTGGCCATTTGCTCTTCCAGTGTTGTAAAGTTACTCTTTTAGTTGTCAAAATGGCACGGAGAATCCATTTATGTTGACTTTGTGTTAAGTTCCAAGAAGCAGATGGAAAATTATGTTTATTTATTTCATTTGCATACCATTCCCTAGTCAAAAAGGCTCTCTGAGCATTTTGCAAAGTTGAAACATATAATTGAGAAGAACTTGCACATCCACAACTATGAGAGAATGCCATGTCACAAAATGTAACCACATTATTACCTCCTCCCCAAAAGAGATGGCCAAACAGATGCGTACGCATATATTTGCCCAAAATCTGGCACTGTCCAGACAGTGAAATCTTGAGGCCCAGATAGGTTCCCCCCACCCCCCACCCCCTGCAATCCTTCCAGTTCTTGGAAGAATAGACAGGGAAGTAAGAATACTCCAAGTGAGTTCCTGGCTAGGAAGTTCATTGGACAGTCATGCATACCACATATGGGCAGTGTAATCATAATAAAATCTACCAATGGATGGCTTAATGTTACATTTCAGAGGCAACTCTTGGAGTAGCCACATGTGGGGGCAGGAAATGGGCAACCCTGGTGCAGGGGAGGGCCATACAAGTGAGGCTGTTATGCAGTATAAGTGTATGTTAACTTTTCCACCTCCATGCCATCAGCATGGTTAATGGTTAGTTTTGCTCCACAGGGCAAATAGCAACTCCATTGGAATGGAGAACTGGGAGGTCCACTGAGGGTCATGTGCTCTCATGTAGTTTGATATACAGATACAAGATACCTTGTTCAATGCTATCCTTGCATCCCTTTAGTAATGTCTCCTGCTCTCCTCGTTATTCTTTTCCAGACCCGCCTCTTTCAATAACCCACTGCAGGAAAAGTCTAGAGTCTCCGTAAGTACCTGTTTGTTGTAAGCACTCTGTATTAGAGGACCCTTGCACGTGATTCCATTGCATGTGCATGTGCATTTAGCTATTTGCTCTCCCTTGCACCAACAATAAATATATTTTGAGGAGTAACTCCTCCCTATTTCAAGGGTGTTCCCATTTGTCTGATCATATTTGAAATTGTTCTCTACCTTTGTTACACAGATCCAGAATGCTATTCATACAAAGGGATCACATGTTAGTTCACATGAAACAAAGAAGTCACATTTTTTAAAGGCTGGGTTGCTGTGAATTAAGTGACGTCCCAAGATGCTTCTAGCATCCAGACAGCTTTGACTATTGGGCAGCATTAAAATGTAATAAATAAATTCACAACAACCTATGTTGCTTTTACATGTGAACTGTCATTTTTGGTGTTGTTTTGACTTTGCATCTCCTCCTCCTCCTCATCATCATCCTCATCAGCACCATCCTATTGTAACTAGAGCTGGCTTGTTCCCTGTATCAACAGAAGAAAAAAAAAAGTGTTCCTTTGTGCCTGGCCAGCTACTGTTCCAGCTTTGGTGTGAAGGAAATGTCATATGATGGGCTCCCTCTTTATGACCCATCCACCTTTCTTTCATTCCTGTGGTCCAGGTTGTCCTCTGGCAAGGTGAGTCCTGAGAGCATCCGAACCCTTCGGCCCCCTTCTGAGTCCTCTGATGACCAAGGTCCACCTGGCAAGCGGATGTTGAGCCCCAGCAAGGAGAAGGAGCTGTCCCTTTATAAGAAGACCAAGCGGGCCATCAGCAGCAAGAAATACAGTGTTGCCAAGGCTGAGGCAGAAGCAGAGGCGACCACCCCCATTGAACTCATCAGCCGTGGGCCAGATGGCCGCTTTGTTATGGACCCTTCAGAGATGGAGCCCTCCCTCAAGACCCGCCGGATAGAGGGCTTCCCCTTCGTGGAGGAGACTGACATGTACCCTGAGTTCCGCCAGTCTGATGAAGAAAACGATGACCCCGTGATGCCTGCCTCTGTGGCAGCCCTCAAGTCCCAACTGACACCTCTTTCCTCCAGCCAGGAGTCTTACCTTCAGCCACCAGCATACAGTCCCAGATTCCATCGGGGCCTGGAAGGGACAAGTGCCCTGGAGAGCCGCCTTCAAGCCACTGGCCAGGCCAGGCCTGCAGCTCCCAGGCCATTCCACCACGGCCCGTATTATGGTTACCTCAGCAGCAGCAGCCCTGGAGAGATGGACCCTCCACCTTTCTACATGCCAGAGGTCAGCCCCCTCAGTTCTGTCATGTCCTCCCCTCCTCTGCATCCTGAAGGGCCCTTTGGCCATCCCACTATCCCTGAGGAGAATGGAGAGAATGCTTCCAACAGCACACTGCCTCTGACCCAGACTCCAACAGGGGGCCGGTCCCCTGAACCATGGGGCAGGGCTGAGTTCCCTTTCAGTGGCCTGGAGTCTTCACCCATTATGTTTCCTCACCAGCTCCACCAGTGCGAAATGGCTGAGAGCATGCAGCCAAAGGCCAGTCTTCCTAGGGGACCACCACCTTCCTCCCTCCAGGTCCCTGCCTCCTACCCTGGCATCCTGGCCCTGGAGGCACCAAAGAGTTGGACTGGCAAGTCACCGATCAGGAGCCAACCTTCTGTGCCCACCGCCACCAAATGGCAGGACAAACCTATGCAACCAATGGCGAGTCAAGGGCAGCTAAGACATACCAGTCAAGGCATGGGCATACCTGTGTTGCCTTACCATGGGCCGTCCGAGTCAGTCAGCCACAGCGGCACAAGCACATTCGGCCTGGACACCAGGTGGTACGACCCCCAACCTAGACCTCGGCCCAGCCCTCGGCAAATCAGGAGGGCTGAGCCCAGTTTACATCAGGTGGTGCTACAACCTTCAAGGCTTTCCCCCCTGACCCAAAGCCCCCTCAGCTCCCGCACTAGCTCACCAGAGCTGACTGCACGGGCCAGACCACGACCAGGCCTCATCCAGCAGGCGGAGATGTCCGAGATCACCCTGCAGCCTCCGGCAGCGGTCAGCTTCTCCCGCAAGTCCACTCCATCAACAGGATCTCCTGCCCAGAGTAGCCGGGGAGGGAGCCCCAGCTTCCGACCTGCCATGGCCTTCACCTCTTTGGCCACTGGCTATCCCCCCTCTCAGTGCCCTTCCCTGCCTGTGGAGCCCATGGATGTCTTCGGTCCAATTCCCTCACCAAGGAGGTCTGGGGAGGAGATTCTTAGGCCGGAGCCAACACCGACAACCAGTTCAGGGTAAGTGTTTGTGTGGAAGCAGCCTGCCTCCCTTTTATCCAGCCCTCCTTTCCCTCCCCACCTTACCTGCTCCCATCCCTTCCCATGAGTTCTTCCCCTGCCACCATCAACCTTATCCTTAGGGTTTCTCTAGGCACACTGCAGCATCCCTTTTGGAGATGACCTTCCCCTTCCCCTTCTAGGCTTTTTCCCCCACCCCCAGTGAAGCTGGTATTGTTGGGTCGCCCCCTGCCAAGGTGTCGCTGCTCATCTTAGCAGGTTAGAGTAATGGAGTACCTTACCTTTGGGATGATTTGCAACAGTGTGTTGTTGGTTAGCACAAAAGTCCACTTTTCCGCCTCCCAAGGAATTAAAAAACCTAGGCTTGATTTTTGTTTGAAAGTTGTGTGCTGGGATGGACAAAGAGGGTCCAAATGTCTACAAATGACATGTTTGGGTTTTTTTGGGCGGGGGTCGGGCATTTATTTATCTATCTATCTATCTATCTCTTTTTGTGCTGGGTAGATGAATCCCAGAAATTACCAGTATTTTCCTCTTCTAGTTCCTGGCTGTTTACTTTCCTTGGACATTAAGGCCTTGGGGCTGCTCTTTGCCTTCTTCACATCCTTTCTCCCCCGAGAGGGTTTGTCATCCACCATGACTGAAACATGGCCACACGAGCTGCCTTTTTCCACATCATCTCCAAAAGGGGTGCTGCAGCCCCCCCAAGACTTGGGCATGGCAAGAGAACAAGACAGTAGCCACATGAACAACTTGTAAGGAGAGAACAAAAAACAAAATCCACCCCAAATATACAGAAGTCAAAACAGAAGCTGCCAGCATTGTTGGATCCTGCCCATGAAAGAGATTGCAGCTGGCTTTTGCTCAAGAAGTTGGTTTTCCAGGTACCAGGGTTGCACCAGGCAAAGCGTCTCTTTCTTTCTGTCTCTTCCTTCTTTCCCCCACCCCTCTGCCTTTCACAGCACCTGTAGGCGTGTTCTCTCCTTCCATTCTTTTGTCTTTGTTGAAACAATTTTTTTTGTTCTCCATGTAGTAGAGCTTGGCCCCTCCCACTTTTGATCCCCGACCCCATGGAAATGAGTGATTCCTGGCTTGATGCAAACACTGTAGATCAAGGAACAGTGAATGGGATGATGTAAACATGTGTTGATCCACTGGGATTGAGGAAGGTGGGGTACTAGAATGTGTTGTCAGACGGATCTGTGAGCAAGTGCTGTTACTACTGCTAGGGTGGCTCTAGAAAGCCTGAGACATTTGAGTGCAGCGTGGGAGACTAGTTTTTACCCCTTGCAATGCTCCCCACATTTCACCTATACTCTCTGGTACCTGGAAGCTCTTAACCTGTTAGAGACCCATACAGCATGAGCATTGGTTGCTGCTCTCAGGAGATTGGCTTCATAGGGCAAGAGAGATGTAGTTGCACGAAAGAGCTGCGGAGAACATAACTACTAACACAATGAAACCAACCTTCATTCTTTGAATAGTTTCCAACCTAATCAATCCAAGCCACACCAAAAAGCCCATGTCTGGAAAAATCCCGGGACTCTCAAGAGGGCACAAGAAAAAAAATCAGTTTTCTTACTGCTACAACAGTTGCTGCTTCCCTCAAAGAACCACGGAAAATGTAGCTGAATACTTTCTGGTAGAGATCCTTAGTCTGTTTCCAACCTCTCACCATTGGCTCCAGACATTTTGATGCCCCATGTTGAAAACCCAACTGACCCGTGCCCAGTGGTGAAAATGTAATCAAAGCAAATACTTGACAATTTGCTTCCCTTTAATTTAATTTAATAGTAGAGAAAAACAAGTATTGCCTTGCTTAACAGTGGAGTTTGTCCTACCCTCCTCATGGATCTATGATTTCCAGGCCTCCCTGGGAGGAGGCCATGAGCCCCGAACCAGTTTAAGTCTGTAGTGTAGATATGCCCTTGGTGTTAGCACCTTGTTGTCTATGCTTTGAAGCTATGCCTTCTATACGCTCTTGACATCCTTTCTTTTTGTTTCTGTTTCTTTCCCTGTTTCTTTTTCCAGCATTGTTTGTTGGTTTCCGTGTTTCGATTCTGTTCCCCTCATTCTTCCTTTGGATTTGTTTTGTTTTCTTTTCTTTTCTTTTCTTTTTCCGTTTGACTTGCTGATGTCTTGTGGAGCTTGGCTCCTTGCGGGTGTTGATAACTGCTTTGTTTTTGATTAATCTCAGCTATCTGGGCAGTGTTGTCGAGACAAGCTACTCCTCAGCTCAATAGGTAAGGGTGATCAATGTCTGAAAGGATGGTGCTGGGGCTTTGGGGTGTGGTTGGGGAGAGGGGCATGGGAGGGGATACCAAAGGGGCTTTTCCAATAACATACTTTTTTTTTCCTTTAAAGGGGAATAAGCTATTGCAAAATCCAGGACAAACCTTTGTACACTTAGTCTCTGTGGCTTTTGGGTTTCCCTGTTCTGCAGTATGTTTTGCTTCTGCTCACACAAATGTATTTTTGGAGAGACACAAATGAAAATATTTGATGCTGCTGTAACTGTTGCAGGAAAAGTCAAGGAGAAGGCTGTTAAATGAAGAGGGTAATGGCATAGCTAAGCATGATTGCTTTCTGAGTTCCAATACTAACTTTATTATTTATTATTACATTTATATACCACGACTAACAACAACAAAAGCTCTTGGTTGATTAAAATATAAACTTGTGAATCACCTGCAGAGCTTCAGCTATGGGTGATATAGAAATGTAATTAATAATACTAATTAGAAATGGCATACAATCTAGAACTTATCTGAAAAGCAGAAGGGATGGGTAGGGGACATGAAAAGATGTTTTGGGTGCCACCTCTTATACCAGGTGTACATCATGGCCAGGTGGAAGGCTACTGATGGAGGCAATTAGAGAACAGGTAGAGCCAAACTGCAGCTGGTCACTGCTGAGCTGATGGGGGAGGCAAATGGGTGGAAGAACCAAAGACAGGGACATTTCTAGTTTTGAAGTAGCCAGCTTTTGTCTTGTAGTGAGACAATATTTCTTGTGAAATTCCTTCCTTTGATAGCAGATTTCTCCTGGATGGAGTCTCTTGTTATGATAACATCAGTGAGCAATAGCCTCAACAACTGGTTTTATACAAAACAGGAGAACAAAACAGCATGACTCATTTTCTTGCCAGATTAATCAATCATGTATTGTAAATCTTGTAAAACCTTTGTGAAATTTTGTAAGTATAGCAATATAGAAATATATTAAATACATTCTTTGCCCTTATGATCACAATAGGAAGAATAAGATCTAAATAAGTTCAGATATATAATACTTTAATAATGTCATAATTTTATTTATTTATTAAAAGCTTTTATATACTGTCCACTCCAAGTGACTCAGGACAGTTTTACAATAAAAGCAAGACAAAATAAAATAAAATAATAATTTAACATCTTATCTGTCGACTTAAGAATGAACCCCCTTTTGTCCTCATTCAGAACCAGCCTATACAGGATGTTAAATATGTAGCTAGCAGTCACATCTTTCCTCACTGCCCACATTTCTAAGCCCTGAATCAAGTTGGTGGTGGGTTACCAGTATATTTGTGGTTGGGTACTGAACAGCCAAACCAAGGCATAGCATTCACATTGCATCAAACATCCCAGTGTCACATTTTCTTATGTAGGATGTGAGAGAGTTAGAATCCTGATTCGGTCTGAGAGAGGTGGCAGGGAGTTAACCATGTCCCCACTTTGTCATATTTCTGAGAAAAATAAGGCATCACGATGCTTTCTGCTCTAGGAGACGCTTCATTAACAGGCAACGCTAAGAGCTTCTGGGGGTGCAATTTTTGTCTTGATCTAATGTGTAGGGAAAACCCCTTCTCCATCAGTGTCATGGTTTAGAACTGAATCAGGGCCCTCTCACCATTGCTATTAAAACACAAATTTCCAAACACACAGATATGAAGATGTGTTCAAGTGTAACATGTAGTTTGGCCTTCATGCATGCATGCATTCTTTCATGGCTTTTCTCACACATGCACTTCCAGGTCTCTTGGGGCTCAGAAATCCAAAACACTTGTGTCTGTTTTCCTGGGTGAGGAGTCTTACTTAAGGATATCAGTCTCTTTCCACCTCTGGCACAAACTGAGCCCTATTCCTTCCCTTGTGCCTACACTCCCACTTGTGAGATGCTGAGGGAGAAATGCCAGTGGGAACAATCACAGTCTTGGCAGCAGTACTCTGGTAATAAATAAGTACATAAAAAGTGGGGAGGAGGAGAGGCTGGGTTTCTCCCCAAATGTACGCCTCGGTGCTGCTGCTTGACTTTTGCCCCATTATAGCCCTCCATCTCTGGGATGCAATGTGTCCCAGGGAAGGAGAGGCTGAGAGCATCTCTGACAGGTTGCACTGTATCTGTGAAACCCTGAGGAGGAAGAGCAAGTAGGGATTGCTGCCTTGCTAGTCACAATGTGGGGGAAAATAGTAGCCTTGTGAATCCTTTAGGGGCATTACTGGCAAGACCTTTGTTGCTCTCTGTGTCTTGACTGTTAAGGCACTTAGACTTGTGGGCTTCAGTTGCAGCTGGATGCCATTTTGTGGCTTCTTAAATGATACAGAATCTGGGCCAACCAACTGCCATCTTGTCATTCTTCTCCTTCCTTGTTCAAATCAGGAAGGAAAAGATGTCAAGGCCATAGACTGGCAGGGGCCCACAGTGCGGGTTTCATGAGCTCTCTGTCCCTGCTTTCCTCTTTCTGGCTGACACTGTCCATTCAACTGTTCCCTCAAAGCAAGCAAGAAGTAACGGGACAGGCAAAGCAAGCCATGGCCTCCACTGGCCTTGCAATGCTTCTCTGGACAGCTATGCAGATTGCAGGCAAAGTGGGAGAGGGGCCGTCAATGAGCAGTGGAGGCAGTCAGATGGGGCAAGCCAGCAATGTGTGGAAGACCCCACTGGACACATTTTACCCGCTCATCCAAGCAGGATCCAGCACCATGTTGTCCCAAGAGCATCTGGCCCTGATTAATTCCTCAGTCCTGCAAAGGCTGAGATGAGAGAAAGTGGCTGCTATACAAAGACTGGGGCAGAGTTCTTTGTCACAATGTATGCACCCATAATTCACTGTTTGTGGCGAGGAAGGTTTTTTTCAGATGCTTCTCAGCTTCTGACTTGCATGTGTGAGGCGAAAGCCAGGTAAATAGGAGTGAGCAATTGAGCTGGTGCAGTTTGTGCATGCATTGGGATAGCCCTTAAATCTTGCTCACGTGGTGTTCCCTCTCTCTCTGATCCATAGTGTGGGAGGGAGCAACTTAGCTATTCAACAATGCACTAGGTGCTTTAAGACCCCCAAATGAACCCCACTCGGCATCATCATTAGCACCCCTTTGTACTTTAGCTGAGAAGGAGAAACCTGAAAAATCTCAGGTGTTGTTCACACAAAAAGCAGGTGGAATGGTAGCATCGCACCTGGGCTCTTCAGGCTGCAGTTGGGACATCGTGCAATTTTGTCTATTAAATTTGGGGGAAACATTCAGCCCCCATGCATAAAGGAAATCCAGATTCCAGGGGAATCTTGGCCCTTCTGTATGCTAGATCTGTATGTGAAAGGATAGTCCCCCTCACTTGCATCTTGGATAAACTTGCCTTTGGAGAAATTGCTAATCAATTCCAGAAAATCTCTTCCAGGCTTTGAGGAATGAGGACTGGTGGTGATGGGTTTCACTGATGTCATTGAGTTCTTGGGGATGTTTGGACATGGAGGGATACATCACAATATAAAATATTCCAACCGTTTCCACCCATACTAATGCAGCATGGATTGCCCTCCCACCCATCCATGTAGCATGTCAGGTATGTAGGAGGAAGGGAGAATAATAGAATCATAGAACAGTGGAGCTGGAAGGCCATCAGGTCCAACCACCTGCTCAGTACAGGACTCCAGGTTAAGCCATCCCCCTTGGAGGACTGTCCAGTTGCATTTTGAATGCTTCTAGTGTGACAGAGCCCACCACCTCCCTAGGTCATTGGTTCCATTATAGTTCTGCTTTGACAGCCAGGAAATTTTTCCTGATATCTAGCCAGAATCTCTCTTCCTATAACATGAGCCCAGTGTTCCATGTCCTGCACTCTGTGATAATCAAAAGGAGATCCTGGCCTTCCTCTTTGTGACAGCTTTTCAAGTCCTTGTATAGTGCTATCATCTCTCCCCTCAGCCTTCTCTTCTCAAGGCTAAACATGCCCAGTTCTTTCAATCTCTCCTCATAGGGATTGTTTCCAGTCCCTGGATCATCCTTGTTGCCCTCTCTGAAGCCTTTCCAGTCTGTCTGCATCTTTTCTTAAACTGTGGTGCTCAGAACTGGACACAGGGCTCCAGAGAAGAAGCTCTAAAGAACCCTTAAGCTACTATATGTTGGCTGACTTAGGATCTGAAGGGGGGCGGGTGTTGGGGGCAGGGTAGATGGGAAATCAGTGGGATATTTTGAGACAAAAACTGTGTGCAATCAAAAGGTCCATGTCTCACATATCCACTTTCAATACCTTAATTAGAAGCTAGATACGGAGTGCTGCATTTGATAAAGATATAATTGCAGAAATGGCTTTGTTAAGGAGGCCGTCCCATACCATTTAATGATCAAAACCAGTGCTTTGAATAATGTTCAAAAGCTGATCAGTAGCCAATTATTTTTATGTCTACCCTGAAGCCCCTTTAAACTGCCTTAGAGAAACTGAATCTGATACCAGTTGGTGTGATAGGATTGAAACTGCGAGCTCAGACAGTAGCTGAGCTAGCACATTCTGTGTCAACCTGAAGCATCCAAACACATATTTCAAATTTCATTGTAGCAATAATTTATCCACTTGTGTTTCTTGCTTAAACTCTGCATCATAATGGGAACTTCCACATGTGAATGAGCCACACAGATCAAGGGTTATGGACAGTGCTTGTTTGTCCCTGCAAAGGCAGTGCCATTCAGCACAGCTGGTTTGCACAGCCAGCTGTTGCTAGTCAAATGGCTGCAGATGTGTATGAACAAAGCCTTATATGATCTAGAGCAGCTTTCCCCAACCTGGGAGCCTCCAGATGTTTTGGACTGCACTTTCTGGCATTTTGATCATTGGCCGCGCTGGCTGAGGCTGATGAGAATTGAAGCTCAGAACATCTCTGCGGGTAGCAGGTTGTGGAAGAATTATTTAAAGCAACAGAAGTAAGTGTGTAGGATGAGGTAGCAATGGCCACTGGACCAGCGTGGAGCAGTCCACACACAATGGCAATGAAATTTCATGAACTGGTGCTGTGGGATGTGTAATTGGGAACTGGAGTACTGGGCTGATTTCAGAAAGCTAAATGATTCCAAAACACGTTTCGGACTTGTGAGATTTCCCAGAGTAAGGCTTGGAGAATAAGTGAGGTGATGGGATGGATCATACTGTAGGTGAGGAAAACAATGGTTGGAAGTCCCTAACATAGATATGCCTCACCTTTTCTGAAATGGTACATCCAACTGGGAAATGTCCATAGCTCCATGAACCATCACATGCTTTGCATATGGAAGGGGCTTGAGTCAATTTCAAGTATTTCCAGGTGGGTTGGAAAGGATTAACTGAAATTCTGGAAATATTTGTGACAGTCAGTAACTGAATGACGTGGACCAATGGTCTGACTTGGTATTACATATGTGAATATCCAGAAAACAGAAACAAATAAAAACCCCATAACAATTAGGATTCCACCCCCCAAGAAAAGAACCCCTCATTTTTTGGCTACCCCACCCCCATTTCTCTTCCTTTTTGCCCCCTCTGAATTTTTTCATTTTCTTTTCTGACCCTACCCTCTGTCCTCCATACAAAAAAGGTCCCTGTGCTCCACCAACATGCTCTGCCACCTCATTTCTGCCTGATTCTGCTGCATACATATCTTCAGCTGAAGGGCAAAGCCTTATGTTATATTTAAAACATAGCCTGTTAATCCATTTTTAAATGATAATGATCAACCACTGTTTAGCCTGGTGCAGACTGGGTCCAAAGTACACAGAAAGGGGGTTGGGATAACTCTTTTCCTCATGCCGCATCCCAATGAAAATCTTCCCTCCCTATCTCGCATTTCCTCCAGAAGGGATAATGCTGTAGGTACTAATGGCAGATTTGCTTCTGGGGGAAATATAATTACCCCAATGAGGAAGAACAGTGAAGGCAACAACCCCTTGAAAGAGAAATGCCTCGAGCCCCTCCGCCCCTGTAGTGCAGGATGGCCATGTTTTCCTGATTAATTTTCTTCCTATGTATTTTCTTAAAAGAGTGCAACGTGATGTCTCATTTCTTCTGTTGTCTGAAATATGTCTGTCTGTGAAACAGTAAGTGCAGGAAGTATATGCTGCAAATACGACCACAGGCCCTGTAAGACAGCGAGGAGAAAGGCTGCTGGCAGCTCTGGTTCTTTCAGTTCTTCCAGAGAAGTAGCAAAAACCGGGGCCATTATTGGTGTGCCGTTCGTGGCTGCTGGACTGCGTTTGCCTTGAAGGGCTGAAAGCTGGGCAGGCTAAGATTTACGGCTGGTGCCGCCAAAGTTCTGGCAGCCTTTCCTTGAACAACAGGCACAGGTCGCTTTAGCACACAGGAAAGCCAGTGAAGTGGGAAACAACTGTATGCCTTGGCTTGTTGCGTGTTTTGCTTTGTTTGCGGTTTAACTGGCCCCATAAAGAAGAGAGCCAAGTGATGGCTTTATGATTTGGGGTTGTAAAGTTGTCTGTGGGGGAAGGCTGAGGGTTGCTTTATGACCAGGCCTGTAAGAATCCCTCCCAGCCCCTTTTTATGAAGCCATAAATTGAAGAGGGATGTGGTTTGTGGGTCTGGTGTAGAAGCCTCACTTTGGCAGTGTTGGGGGCCTCTGAATATTCCTTCTCTTCCACGGGAGATGTGAGTGAATCTGGAGGATTGCCAGGAATGAGCTGGTTCACATGGCATGACAAACTGCTGTGGGCCATCATCCACGATGGGTTGTTTTGCCATGCAAATCCATCAAGTTTCTGCAGGGTGGCTTCTTTTTCCTGAACAAGCTACCCAGAGTGCCCATGGCTAGTCCCAGGGTTGTTGATAGACACCCTTGGTGCCTTGTTGTGTCATCCAAACATGGCAGGGTGATTTTCCCATGGGGTGCCAGAAATGGCTAGAGAGATGCCCATCCAGAGTGGTAGATCCACTGCCAGCTCTTGAGATCTGGCACACAGCACTGCTGTCCTCTTTCATCCCTTCTCAGTGTCCTCCACCCTGTGCCTTGTGAATGATCATCTCGTGAATGTTGAGATGTGACAGCTGGCAACGGAAGGAGGCAGACAGCAGGAAGGGGAGCAGAGAGCTGAAGCTTCTGGAGGAAAGGTGCAAGGGCTCCTACTTCAGTGTGAAGTGAAAGTGTCTGCTAGTGAGAGCAAGCATTGTGGGGAGGTGTCAAACCAGAAGGGAGCCAAAAGTGGGGAGCCAAAAGTGGCTGGCCAGAAGGCATCTTGAAGGCAGGTGGTTTAACTTCAGCATAAATGGAGGCAGCCTTTAACAAGGCAAGCTGGGAAATGGAGAACGAAACTAGCTAGGACATTGACAAGAGAGGGAAATCCCTGTGCCGTGTTGAAAAGTGAATAGGGGGTCTAGTGCTTTTATTCAACAGGGATATTCCCCTTCATCCACCTAAAAAAGATTGGATTTATTCTGGCATTCATAAGGACATTGAGTAGGCAGTGGTTTGATTTGTAACTTCATTCCATTAAAAGTTATAATCCTCTCCTCACACACACTTTCCATTTTGAAAATTTTACTAAGACCTGTATGTGCAACAAACACACACACTTCTGCTCCTAGATAATTTAACTTTATTTTATTTTTGCCTTTTAGTTTGTAATGATGTAGGTGTGGTGTAGTTTCAAAGGATTTGTTTTGTTTGTGCTTATGTATTATGTCCGTTGCCTGGATGAAGGGTGCTTCATGCATTAAGGAAGAACCTACAGATACATCCTGGACCAGGAAAAGCTGTATTGCATGACCTGACCAAATTACGCAGAGTTAATAAAAGCTTGCACATTTCTCTCATGTATTCCGGTTTTGCTTCTACTGGGGAATGATAAAATGCTCTGCATTAATTTGCCCCCAGCCACTTGAAATGTTACACCCTTCTTCCAGCCTGACTTCTGGGAACTCATTAGAAGTTTCAGCTTCAAAGCCTATATTTGGATCCATAAAAGCGATCGACATTCTTCAGCAGTTTAAAAGCAAAAACTGTGATTCTCAGGAAGCTGAGTTCTGGGTCCAGTTCTACATGCTGTGCTTTATCCACGCAAAATTGTAGGCTACGCCAAAGCAGGTTGCACCCAGTTGGCCAGAAGAGGACTTTTTTTCTTGCTGCTAATCCCATCACTGCAGAGGGAAACCCAAAAACCACAGAGCACGCTGGTGAGCACTCACTGTGGCTCACCAGTTCATTCTGTCCTGTGTGCTCGTAGCCTTAGATGGGCCTAGGTCGAGCTGGCAAGGATCTGTATGTGCCCGGCCCAGGGGTCACTCCGGTGTATTTCTTTGGAGTATGAGGACTCTTGTCTGTCTGTCTCTTTTTTGGAAGAAAACAGTTTTCCCCTTTAAAGGCTGTCCATGCTCCAGTCCTCTGCATGCATTTCACCCTCGCTCTGGCTTGGAGAAGTTGTGAGTCCTCTTGTCTGAGTGCTTTTTCTCTTTCCTTTTTTATCATTATTTAGTTCTTCTGTTTTGCTTTCTCTCTGTTTTCTCACTCCACGGTTACTCTTCCTCCTTCTCTTCCCTCCCCACCTCTCCCTGCTGTTCTCTCCCTTCTGCCCTCTCTTCCCAACCCGTGTTTCCTCCCCTGTGCCACCCCTTCCTGTCAGCATGGTAAAAATCTGTTGTGTAGACCAGTTGTGCTGTACCTGCAAACCTGGTGAAGGGATGACCTTTCTCTGGTGTGTGCCCTGCTCTTTATCGGCTTCCCCGTTATTTCATTGCACTGCTGGTGGTGGAGCTGGCACGGCGGTAGCGAAATGCTTGGGATTGGGAAGGGCGCTGTCCTCACTGCCTCTTCATTGGCTCAGCTTGCAAATCGCCTTGTAGGAATACCACTTGCCTATCTCTGCTTTCTGGAGAGCTGAGGTGGTTGTCTGTCCTCTGCAAAGAAGCCTCTCTCTCCTTCGAAAAGCCCCCAAAAATGGGAGGCTGGGATCCAGTTGGCTGGCAGTGTGGGAAGACCACGCACCTTGCAGCCTCCCAACATCCTGTCCATTTCCCTTACCTTTCTGCCTTGGTTGTGCAACCTTCCATTTGAAAAGAAGATGCAAAGAAAGAGTATCACTTGGTTTCTGCCACTGCAGACTAGCAGAACTGTTTGTTTCAGTGGTCCTTCCGTGTCACCCTTCAAGAATACCATGATGCTTCTTCTGAGAGAACAGGCGAGACGAGCATATCTTTTAGGTGTTCTCTCTTCCTGTGTCTGGATGCATGGGAAGTGAGCCACAGAAGCTATATATGCCATGCCATGCCATGCCATGCCATGCCATGCCATGTCCAGCTGTGTCATCTTCTTTTGCTATAGCCTAGTTATGAACACCTCTTGCTGATTGCCTGCAAATTTGATGACTCCGGTATAATGTACCAGGTTGAAACTTTAGAAACCCACTTCTAGTTATGCAGAGTTCAGAGTTAATCTGGAATCTTTGGCCTGTGGAACGTGGGGCAGGAACGCAGTGGCATTTCATTTGAGAGTGTGTACGTGCATTTTCATGGCTGTAAAAGGACAAAAATACCGGGTGATAAAACGTAATGTTTAATGCTAAAGATTATGCTTTCACATTCATGCCCAGATAGCCCCACATAGCTCAAAAAGTGAGGAATGAACAGCTATATTTCCTTGAATACCTGAAGAGTTTCTTTCAAAATGGTTATTTCTGAGCACAGACAAGCTTCGGGATGATTTAAGGCAGTATGCTGGATTTCAGGTCTTTGCCCAACATGCAGGGAATTGTACACTTGTGCATGTGTGTGTGTGTGTGTGTGTGGTATTTGATGTCTATTCAGTATTTATAGAACCAATAATTTCCCCTATTTTGGCAATCTGATTAGCACAAAATTCCAGAATTTTAGAGAGCAGGGTGAACTAGATATTGGCTAGCAGAGACACTTCTTCAGAGGAGCATACAGTTTGATAAATGTTTTAGTCTTTAAGGCATTACAAGGCTTAGAAACATAGAAACAGCAAGTCAGAAGGGGTCTGCTGGACTGCTGGCCATCTAGCCTGACCTCCGGCTCCAGCTGGCTCCACTCATGTGATATCCAATATGTGCTTGCTTTTTCTTGTGTTTGCTATAACAGAGTAACATGATTGCCTGTCTGGGATTGATTACAATAAGAAAGTTGTAGTGCACTAAGAAGTAAACCCTGATCAGAAAGCTAGATGTCCCAAAGCTTAAAAACGAAACCTCCACTGCAAAAGTTATTTACCTGTGAATACATAATGATGGGAACAAACAGAAATAAATTGTCTTCACTGTCAAGGCCTGCCTGTGAAAGTCCAAGAACATCTGGTAAAAACCTTCTGGGAAAAGACTGCTGGTCCAGAGATGCCTGCAATACCTTTGTATGTTGTAAATCTCAAGTTTGATTGCATCGCAGTATTATTATTTTTTCTCTTAAATATCCTGTTTAGACAACCATTTAATGGGTTCTTTCTTTATTCTTAGCTAACAGGACTTTTGAAATGCTATAAAAGCATCATCATTCTTTTTTGCCCTGCTCCGGAATGGGCCTGTGGCTCAAATTTAGGCAGGTAGAACATAGAGTCTTATATGTGATTTCACTTTTATGATCCTAAGTGTATGTGATAAAAAATAGCAAGAAAACCATATTGTGGATGTGCTTTTGATCAATGGCTTGGCTTTCTTTGTCAGTTAACATTAACCGGTGAAAATGTTCTTTTTACTAAACTACGATATTGGTTGAAGTATCATATATTTTTAATTGCAGATAAATGTCCCAAATGCAGCAACAGATTTCTTATTTGGTATCTTGGATCTGTAATTTGGCACTGTGGGCAAAAGAAAGTCACTAGCCTTTGGGAGGAATAGTGTTGAGCAAAAGTTAAACAATATGTGGAATGAGTTGCAAGGATGTCAGCTAATGAATGGAAGGTGTGATGAGCAACAGGCATTAACATTCAATTAAAGCCAGTCTGTTAATTTTAGGCAAGATTCCCTCTAGCATACAATATCTCTCTATCTATTAAAAACTTTTCTAACCCATCCACTACTAGCATTTCAGGATGGCTTACAAAAAATCAGAAGAATAAAACCAGCACCACAGCATCTGACAATTAAATACTAAAACCCCATTTAAGATCAATTAAACTATGGGAAAATAAAAAAGGGTTTTGCTTGGTGCCAAAAGGAATACAATGTTGGCACCAGGCAAACTTCTCTGGGGAAATATCTGTTTGAAAAACCTGCTGTAAGCACACATTACTTTTCCAGTTTTTTTATTTGTTTACACATTTGATATACCGTCATTCAAATCTCAAGAAAAAAATTAAGAACAATATGGTTTAAAAAAAAAACCAATACTGTTTGTAGATAAGTGCCCTGAACAAGAAATAATTCTTTTCAGTGTGGGAACTTATTCATAGAAATAAATGGAGAGGTTTCACAGTCCCTCATCCCAAGTACAAGAGTTCCTTTGAAAGTAGTAGTACCTCAAGTATAGACAGTTTTAGCAAAGAAAATAGATTACATTTCTGAGGAGATTTGGAACAATAGAAAAGATGTAAAGCCCACTGACCACTGAAATGAAAATTACTATTTCTCTAAAAAAAAAACCCAACCCAAAAATGAAACAAAAATGAAAATGAAACGAAAATTACTATTTCTCCTCTGCAAAAAATCCTCTCTCACCTTCAAAAAGCTCCACAAAATGGGAGACTGTGATCCAGTTGGCCAGCAGACCTGAGATCCAGGCTGTGACCCAGTTGGCTGGCACGGGAAAAAAAGGTCTTGGTGACATTGCTCTTATATGTGGTCACTGCATGAAGGAGATGTCTAATAATGAAACATAGAAATGTAGTGAGTCAGAAGGGGCCTCCTGTGCCACCTAGTCTGGCCCCTGGCTCCAGCTGGCTCCGTTCATGTAGCCACAAACATGTGGTTGTCCAATCTTTGACCATCCTCACTGATGGGGCCTCAACCACCTCTCTTGGAAGCCTATTCCATATCCTAGGGTCTAACCATCAGAAAGTACTTCTTCACATCCAACCTGAAGCCTGGTTCCTTGAGCTTTGCTCCACTGGGACACATCCTTCCCTCTACCAGAGGAGAGAACAGGTCACAGTCCTCTACCATAATAGAATGTTCTTGCCTGGTGTTTTATTTCTGATGCTCACCTGTTCCCTAAGGTATCATGCACCTGAATATGAAACACAGGCAGCATATTAACTTCCAAACCCTTATTATGAACATTAGTGGCTTGACATCCTTTGTTACTTGGCATTAAGAAGGCAGATTGCTACTGCTGCTGCTGCTGCTGAGCTTTTACTAGACAAATGCAGTTTTCTTCATTAGTATTTCACAAGTGATGAAATGAAACCGCTTCACTATTAACATGTCTTCAAATGTTCCGGAAGAACAAAGGGGTGGCCAATTGGGTTAGATGTCCTTTTGCTTTCCATCTTTTCACTCTACTGGATTTTTATATCTGGCTTTTACTGCTTATATTTCCTAATGTCAAATGGGGATTACAGATAGCTTTTTTGCTCATTATTTTCATATTTATTTAAGATTTTTATATTCCCTTTTCTCTCAGTGCATTGCTCTCAGAACTCTATGTATGAACGTTCCTGTAGTTCTTGTCCCAGGTTCTTCCCAACTCTGTTTGTGCCCTGCACATATTTTTACCCATTAGGCCAAATGGTACAGCTCTGGTTGGATAGTAGGAGATGTGCCAAAAGGGAACATATCCTTTTAAAGCACATTCCTCCACCCCTCTCACATCCATCTCTTCTGTTCCACATTAACAAACATTGGAAGTCCAATAGATGCATGCTCCTATTCAATAGTTCTGTCTTTCATCACATTTTCATTAGAAGGCCAGATCACCTGGGTTTTCAGTCTTGGATATTCTGTTCCCTTTGGATAAATGGGAAGGCATTGCTCTAAGAAATCATGAACATGACCTGCAATAGGGTGGCACATGGAGCAAATCCTAAATAAAGTCCATAGATATGGATGGAATAGTCTTGTTTTGAGTTGCAGCTCAGATCTTGGGCCAGTCTGTGGTCTCCCTGTGGCAAAGACAGTCACCTTGGGCTGTCATTGTCCAAATTTGTTTGAGATATGACCTTAGAAAGGTGCAGATATATGCTTGTACTGCAGGAGAGGTTGTTGGTAATCTGGAAGGTTGTCTGTTGTCTACAAGGGGTGGATGAATCTATCAGTTTTAGTTTTGCTCAGTTTGTCATTGTTAATTTCATTTCATTCCATTTCTGCATCAGTTTCCATACTGTCACTATTGTTGTCGTTGTTGCCTTCTCATGTCACATGAAGATCCTTTGTAGCAAAGACTTCTAAAGGCACGACAGCTATTTCCCCACCTTTAACTGTAGCAAATTTTAAAGCTGAAAATATAGATTTCTGAGCTTTTAATTTACTGGCTGACCAATTAGTAGCCCATGAGCCAGTCTGGGCAAAGCAGATCTACAAGGACTTAAATTTAGTAGTCTGTCCCAGTTGGTGCCATGTAGGAACCACTTGTGTTTTGGGGAGTGGCTACCAAAAACTAGAGCTTTGATCTTAGAATAATCCATGTGGAGCTGTTCTTTGGCGCATACTTCTCAATCCGAACAATCTCCTATGAAGTTTGGTCTGGGATAGCAGGGCCATTTCATCTGCATTTGGCAATTTATATGTCCACAGTTGCTAGGAAGTTGGATTCATCAGATAGCTGGTATCCTTCACATACATGTTAAAGAGCCAAAAGACAATCTTGCATCATGGTCTTTGTTGACAGAATTTCTTTGGAATATTGACTTCTCCTATCTATCCTATTGCACTTAAGTGCTTATATACAATCTCTTAATGAGCAAGCACCAATCTGTCCCAGATTTCTCTGGTTTGTACCAAATCATCTCTGTGGGAGGCTGAATTAGTCCAACAAAAGCAACAGATAAGGGACTCTTCAGGATGCCTGCATGTTTGGGATTGGTGTAAACTGGTGTCCTGCAACAGCAGGGGGTTGGACCCTACGGCCTTCTTGGCCCCTTCCAACTCTACTCTTCTATAGTTCTGTGATTTGTCGTCCATATAGCAAGGGGTGTTCAAGCTCACTAAGTGTCTCTGAATTCCCCCATGAAGCATCTGCTTTGCATTTCCTACTGTGTATTCCCATTCTTTACAAAATCAATTATGAAAAATGCGCATTTTTAAAAATGAAATTTGGTCCACCCATGCATACGTGTGCATTTTTGAATGTGAACTCAGATTCAGGAAATCGAAACATGTTCTTGAGTTCCAACTTGTGGTCAAATGGGCAGGTTTGTGTGATTTGCATATATGAATGAAATTCCTGTACATGCCCACTCTGGCAGATTCTATTTTATTTTGAAAAACACTGATCCATGGCAGGCGCTCCATGAGAGAGGCCTGTGTGTTCACCCCCAGTGATTCTGCTTTTATTCAGCCAGTCCTCAGTCTTTCCCAATAAATAATGCATGCAAAGTTTGGAGGAGACATCCAGTAAATTAACTGGATGGTAATTAACTGGGAGTGAGTTATCTCCTTTCTTAAAGAGTAGAACCACAATAATTTGTTCCCAGCCCCTGGGAAATCTGCAAATAGAATTAACGTAAGGGGAAACCTTCCCACAGAGAGGCATGATATTCCTAATTTTGGCCGTCCTGTATGCTATTTGCCTATTATATACATTTTTGCAAGCATATGCTCCAATACTTTCTTGCACATTATTTTTCTTAATATGCTCATTTTGCACACACTGTTCTGTAATATACATATTTTGTACACATCTTTTAATCTGAAAGCTCCATCGCAAAATTTGGAAGATTATGATGCTCAAAGTATAACTAAAATTCAGTTCTCTTATTATTTTGGGAGTGCAAATTGGGTAAGTTTGCATTAAAATGCAACCAAAATAATGTTGATTCCATTCCAAATCCCTGCTGTTTCTTTCAAGGCATTTAAAAAAACCCCTTCCTTACATCTATTTGCCATGGTGTGTGTGTGTATGTGCTTTGTATGACTGTACAGCACTTGTACGTCAACCACTGGAAACATGGAGAATGTACATTAGAAAGACTTGGGCGTATCAGGGCCCCTCTTCATTTGCATCTGCCAACCCCTCTGTATATCTTCCCTGACTTGCTCTTTTTATGTACTGCAGTTGGGGTGCATCCCTTACTGCTAGATTTGGTAAACTACCCCGCCACTGTGAATACCTGTTTGTGCCTTTCGTGAGTTTTCTCCCTTCTAGTTCCAAAAAGTGCCTTATCAGACATGAGAATTGCTACTTTAATGCTCTTTCTTCTTCTTTTGAAGATTGCAGAACATTTTAAGCCAAGACCCTTGGTGCCAAGTTTATTTTGTTTTTTCAGCAGTTGGATTCTATTCACAGGAATGACCAGGGTCTGCAGTCCTACTGTCTTTCTATAACCTTTGCCTGGTTCGACCTGAGCAGCATTTATGATAGGACAGAAACATGACCCCTTGCCCCCAAAGAAAGAGAGGGCAGGGTTGGTTGGGGTTGCTATGGGGTTGGGGGTGAGATGACGCCATTTCCATTTATGATGCGGTGAGAGAATGGTTTCACCTCCCACACCAGTGTGGTGGGCTGGATCGTTATCCCACCATCCTAGGGACTCCTTATCTTTTCCTTTTCCATGGCAGACCGGGTAGAAGTTGAATGCTCTCTTCCCAGCAGAGAGACCTCCCTTCAGACAGAATATGGCAGGGGGCCACTGATGGCGCTTGTCTGCTTTGTCTTTCTAGAAAACGTCCATCTCCAACCCGGAACGCTGCTGCACCTGAGAGGCTTGAAGCTCTGAAATACCAGCGGATAAAGAAGCCCAAAAAGTCATCCAAGGGCTCCTCGAAATCCAAAAAACAAATCAGTGAGTGTGAGGAACACGAGACTCCCGGCTAATCTCCCCCTGCCTCTTCTCCAACTCTGGGCCCAGCACAATACTCATTGAAGTCAACGACTTGTAATGGGAATTGAGTCTGTCCCTGGGCCCAGAGCTTGCTACTCTGTCCTGGTCACTGGGTTGCTCTGTTCCTTGGATCTTCAAGAGTGAAAGCTCTGCTAGGGTATTTCCCCCGCTTGTGATTTCTGCCTCCACCCCTTAGGCCAAAGGTAGTTTATAGCCTTCCTGACTTCAAATTGTGTAGCCCTGAGCTGGTATTTCCCACAGTGCCCCAGTGGATTTCTTCCAACCCTCCCTATCTGTCATTCAGCTCAACCCCTCCGTCTCTCTCATTTCCACCTTCCTTTTACCCCAGTTCCTCAATGATCTCTCCTAACTCCCCCTCCTCTTATTTTCTTCTTGATTATGTCTTCATTTAGAGGAAAGCATGCCTTATTCCTAAGGCTCATTCATCCTAACACCAGTCTCTTGAGCTGCATCTACCTCCACACTCTGCAAAGAACACACCTTCCTTTTTTCCAGGCATTACTTTATTTTCCTACAAATCACTCAAAATTTTCCATATGCTAAGATGAATACCTGCACACCTTGTTTATATCTTAGGTTAAATATTGATTTCTTTATGCTTTGCTGTTTTGTTTGGTTTGTTTTATTTTGGCTTCAGAATCCCTAATTATTGTCATGTGTCCTCTCATGATTTGCACACAAATGCTTAACCTCTCCTCTTCCTCTGTCCCTTTCACTCTCCTCTTCAGATGGTTCTGCCTCCCAGGTTCAGCAACATCCTAACTCTCAGGTACTGTGGCCTGACGAAGCTGTCTGTCTCCGGAAGAAGAAGAGACACCCTCGTCAGGACCCCTTTGCCCGCCTCTCAGCACTGAAGGATGACCTCTGCCACCGGCAGGTTCCTGAAGACCAGACAGCCATTCTCAATAGTGTGGACCATGATGATTCCAGTGGGCATGCGACCTTACTTTAGAGTAGCACCAGCCAGAGAAGGGACAAGGGGGGACATGGGGAGGGCCAAAGGGTGCAAAGGTCTTGTTATACAGCAGAATGCACAGCGGAGCTTGGGAGCTTGCGGGGAGAAGCAGCTGAAGCACAGGTGTGTGTGGCTAGTATATTTGCAGGTGTGCTCTCTTTGGGTAGCAGCAGGGGGAATGCGCCGAGCAAGCAGTGAATATCGCATCCTGATGGGCATGGCTCTTGTGGGTGTTTGTTGGAAGGAAACCCAGCCTCATCTCTTTGACCCCTGCAAGGGGGAGCTTTACTTCTCCATGCAGCATCTTCAGTTGCAACGCAATCCACAAGGATAGGAAATATCCTAAATGAGAGAATAGGAGGGAGAAGGAAATGATCCTGGTTTAAACCTCTTTAGCTTTGTTTGGATCTCGTGCAGAGAATCAGGAAACGTAAGAGCTGATCTAAGGCAGAGAGTGAGAGAGCGAGTGAGCTTTACAGAGACCACCTTTGTTACAAATTTCATGAGCCTCGGTTCTTATCTGTGCGGTAGCTTCAGTTTTATGCATCCTGGAAAGGGGATAAGATTTTACAACCTGGTTTCTGAAATCCTATGCAGACTGGGTTTTTAAAGGGAAAAAATAGATGCAGGATACAATGTGTATTTATCTGGGTAGAAAGCACAGGGGAAGGAAAACAAGTTGCCCTAAGACAGGGAGCAGGCTGGGATCCCACAGAATGCAGTTAGATAACACATACTTCAAGCTGAGTTTTATGAGCCAATTATTCAGTTTTATTAAAGGAGTTGCAAATATCATAATGGAAAACTTACCAGCACAAAAGAAATAGGCTTGTTTTAACTGTCACACCTTTTGATGTCTGACTATTCTAAGTGAAGATACAAATTATAGTTTACTTTTTTATCTGTCAAATTAAGATCTAGAATTAGAGTGTGTTTCACATTTTGCACAATTGAATCAACATACGTGGAAAGCTTCTTCAATTACACTAGCGAGGCTGGAAGTCTTCCTTTTCCAGACAAGAAAAGAAAACTGCTATTTGTTCAAAATGCCAGATATTTGCACCCTCAATTGTATTTTCTGGCAAACTGTAGGTTTAGAGTGGCTAATTTTAAAATGTTAACCATGATATGCTAGTATCTGTACTGTAGTACACAATGAAAAAATAGTCTTCGTACTGCAGCTCTCACTACATCAGTGCCTCCATTCACGTCAACTCTGCCGAAGTGAGGAGAAGTTCCTCAAACTCTCAGTGGATACCTGAAACTAGGCAAGGTTCTGCTGTGATTCCTGTCACTTCTGGTCTCTGTTTTTGCTCTCCAGATATTAAATTGGGCTTGCTGTACAACAGCCTCAGAATGAAGTGGCAGCATCCCAGGGTAGTAGAATGCACTGTACCACTCCAAAGACAGCTTGTTGGATCATGTATTTGTACATTTCTTTGTAAAATTAAGTACAAGTACAAAATGAGCTCAGTGCAGGTGAATGTCAGGCTGGAATCTTGTTTCTCTGATATGCTACTTGAAAAGTTAGTAACAACTGGGGAACATTCAACATTCAAAATGGTGTCTTCTCCCTCCTGCAGCATGAAATGGTACAGCCCATTCTGCCACCCTGCTGTTCTCTCACTTCACTCTATTGCAAAGACAGGATAGGCTCTGGATTGGCAAGTGACAAACATGTAGCAGACATCCTAGACAAAATGTTTTGGAATGTAACTTTTTAATCTCACCTTGCTGAGTCCAGACCTTATTGAGTAGTGACTCCTGAAACCTCATCCTGTATTCTTGTTCAACATTGTCCGCATCTCATGGCCCAGCTCCATTTCTGAGTTGCTCTTCCACCTTCTTCTTTTCAATTCCTAAGGCTATCCCGTCAATCTTCTCGTGTTTTATTTCAGTCTTGCCTCTTCTATCCAGATGCTCTCTTTCCCTGGAGTACTGGGCCTTGGCTTCTTTTCTGCTTAACCTAACAGTGCCTGTGCACTGTCCAAATTCAGATGAAATGGTCTGTCCGTGGGTCATGAAGCACAGGTATGGGAGGAATGCAGGACACGAGGATGGCATTGTGAAAATAATGTTGGGCTCTAGGATTATAAAATATCCAAATGTCAATCTACTAACCAGGACTGCACATTCTGTAACCTACCGAGCAAAACTCACTGAGAGCCGGTAGTTATGCTGCCGTCGTTATGCTGGGGGATTAAGATCAAGGAAACTGCAATTGAATTTGGAGATGGGCAAATCTATTTCCAGTCCCTGTCACATATGCCCGTTATTCCATTCCACTTTTGCATTAATCTACACTTTGAAGAAAGAGTGCCAACAAAATGCATATTTTAATGCATGTTTTCATACATTTGAAATCTGTTGGGAAGCAAAAATCCAATCTGCATTATAGTCCAAGAGGTGCTAATCATGTTACATCTTGCAAGAATTTGCAGAGGTTGAATTATTCAAGAATTCCTGATGGATAACCTCACTCTGCCACAAAGCTCACTGAGTGACCTTCGACCAGTCACTTTTCTCAGCCTAGAAGTTTCGTGAGAATAAAGTGGATGGTAGGGAGGAGGGGCATTTTTGCAATCCTAAAATTCTGGCAGGAAAGGCAGGATAAAATGTCATTAATAAATAAACCCCCCAAAAGATCACTTAACCTCATGTTCTTGCTGCTTGTCTGGGACTGCAGAAATCAGGATGCTAGTCAGATACTCGGTAGTCCCACCATGAATGGTGAGGAGAATGTGTTTGGCTTGGTGGCTCACAAGCCTCTGTGCAGACCAGTGCTAACAAAATTAGTTGGCAAAATTAACAAGGTGTCTATGCAAATGGGTGAACTGGTGCAATGGTGCATGTGAGTGTGTGTGGCCGAGATGCAAAGAGCTGCTTTGCGCATGCCTACAGTCTTGCACACTTCTGGCTGGATCTTTTTATCTTTTCCGTCAAATGGATTTTGAACCCTTTCCCTGCTCCCAGGACCTGCAAAAATCAGGAAACAGAAACCCCAGATATCATGAAGTGTACAGAACTATTATGGTTCTTTGAATCCTGGCCTGAAATGAAAATGGGAGGAGGGTGATCATGAGGGATAGCCTCAGGGTGCAACAGAGAGGTTTAAGAATAATTCCCAGTCCCCTGAACTGTGGTAGCATGAATGGCTCTAGGAAGTCTCAAATATCCGCCCAAGGCCCCAGTGGAAATTTATGACAATTCGATTGATATAAAAATAATAAAAGTTTGTAATGTAGATACACCCTTTGTCTTTCATTTAGGAAATTTACAGTAACACTGGTATGTACTTCAGTGTGAGATTCGTGAGAAACGGGTGGAAAAGACAAAATGGAGAGTAGAAATACAGATGAATGCCACGTTGTAATGTAATCTATGAAGCCCTTGTGTTTCCAAGTAAAGACATGGTTAGGCTGAAGTGGGTGGAAATTGCAGACTGAACCAGTAATGCAAGAGGACTAGCAGTTTCTGGAAGAAAATAGAAACCAAGCGACAAGAGCTCTAGTTTTGAGATGGTCAATGAAGCTCCCAGGGAGGAGATATTCACTTCTGCCCTGGTTAAGAAATCAAAGTTGCCATTCATGTCTGTTCTTAGTTTAGGAACTGCTAGTTCCCATTGCACTGGCAGGCCATTTAGCTCAAGCAGCAGACTTGCACGATTGGAAAGTGCCTGCAGGTTTTCATCCGATTGCTGTAATAATCATGATCAGATGCAACATGTTATCTTCAGTTTTGCTGATCACATCTGGGCTTCCTTATCAGGTTATGCTCTCCTGCACAACATTAGGCCATCAGATTCAAGATGCCTGTATGATGCCTGTATGATGCACATACCCCTGTTAGAAAGGTAGACGTGGCCTAATGAAGTTGATGTGAAGTTAGGAGAGACAAGTGGAGACATACAGATTTCCTGGTTCTGCTAAGTGCCAGAAGTTTGCCTACTTCTTGCATCAGTGTTTGAAGTAAAAGTAAGCACTTTGCAAAATACTTTCAGAGTCTATTTTCAAAGTCTACTGATGAAAGCTGCAAATGCTGAGTATTATTATCATTAGTAGTAGTAGTTATAGAATAATATCTTTAGGGTGAAAACAGCTACACCCCCATCTTCTTAAGGGATGAGAGCAAATACTACTTCCAGGTTCTTCCCCGTTTGACAGGATGCTTCCTGCCCAGTCCTGTGTGTGCTTCGTTTAGAGGCTCCACTGAGTCTTGTGGCGCCATCTTCCAATAAAGTATGCTTCGATTCACAGCCCAAGTCCTCAGTTTGTCAGGTTTTTTGATTAATGTGCTCTTTATTTTATGACATGTTCAGGAAAAACGGGGAGCAAAGAAAGACCTAGAATGCTGTTTTGCATTTGTCTGCACAGGAAGTCTTCCCATGCTTCCCAATATTCTTTTGATTCATTTCAAATGAAGAGGTCAGCTCATTTTCGTCAGTGTTGTTAAGCTTACAGACATTCTGAGCATAGGCTGATATCAAGCTGGATCATTACCTGTCTTTCTCGCACAGTATTGTGTCCTCGGAGTGATAGTTACTTATTAGCCTATTACGTCTTGGGTAGAGCTCTTTCCTGAGCATCCTTTCATTTTGACCCGCAAACATCAGATGTGGAGAGGTTTCATGTGCCGAGATTAGACAAATAGGCCATTTTCACACATGGCAATTCAGTTGTCCTGATGGACCTTAGTTGTACCCTCTGTTTGAACACATGCTCCTTTTTAATGTGAAGTAGAAAGGAGAGGTGCATTTGTCATGCACGCAAGAATTCTGGTCAACATGGGTTTTATATTCACATTAGAAAATGATTTAGCTTACAATGGTAATTTGCTTAAAGGTCCATGTGTGAAAATGCCCATTATCTTTTCTTTGAGCTATGTCACCACCCTTTAGTTTGAGGTCATAAGACTAATTTCCCATGTTTCTTCCAGTTCAAAATATTCTGACAAATATACTGAGCTGATATACAACTTGTTACCACTCATTGGCACATAGCCAGATTACAAATATGATAATTACAGAACCCTTTTATTCTTTAATTTTGGGGCATAAGCACAGCTGTAAATTATGTCAGAGATGCCTTTGAGGCCCTTGTTCATACTAAATTCTATGGAAATTTAATTGCTCATTGTGTCTGTAATCAGGTTTTCCTTTGGCCCTTTCCTGTTATCCTGAGGTGAAAAAGATCTTGGTGTCTTCCTGTAAAAGGGACAGAAGGAAAGGATATTCTTCCAAACTACTTTGGGGGCAATTTGTAGTCACATGATGCAGCCACCCTTGGGGAAATCTAAGCAGGTTGGGATCTTGTGATTGCCTGGATGAGACCTCCATGTAGGGGGCTAGAACTGTACTAAACAAAATGGATAGTTTCCATCTAATTTCAAAGAGTCATATAACTCATTCAAGGGAAGGCTTGGGAACGCTGGTTTTCAGTCAGCGGTTCTCTGAGTTATATTGCAAATGGTTGTTTGGAGCTGATGGGGGATGGACGGTTAGTTGATTCTGGTAGGGGAAGGCAGGAAAAAAGCAGTAAAAATCCCACTGGACACGTGCAGGTCCTTTGAACCTGGACTCTGCTTTCCAAAATTGTGCATACTGGTCTTCGTATTCTGATCCTACTTTTTCAGTTTTATAGCAGGATCTCAGTCTTATTTAATCCCTCCACAACTGGCAACCTGGCTTCCTGCAATATTACTTTTAGTCATACATTCCGCCAATATAAACACTACCACGATTTTAGTGTGGTTGTTATCAGACAAGGCCTGGCCTGATACCTGATACTACTAATATAGTTGATTAATGGAGTTAGGGAAAATTTGAGACTGATTGACACTGGTGCTAAAGACATTTTTAAAAAGTAGGGGGTGTTTCTTTACCTATGTTCATCTCTGCAACCCCAGCTCCAGGAATAATTCCTATAAAAACAACTAAATTGAAAGAAGGGTGTCTGATTTTCAGAAAGCTTTCCCATGTGTTCTTATGGGTGTAGAGACATGGGTGCTGCCATTTTGTTCTGGAAAAGGCTTCCTCTAGGTGCATTCAAACATGCTCATTTGAGTGTGTGTTTGGAAATGTTAAATGTTACCATTTGCATGACACGATGAAAGTTGAGTTATGGATGCAAAACGGCCCGATCTGTTGTACCTGCTGGGAGGAAGCTTTACTGAACCCGACGGAAACTCCTCCCGGGGAAGTTGTCTAAGATGGCGGTCTGAGTTGCAGAAGGCCAAGCTAGGCTGCTGTGCGATTCACCAGAGGATCACTATGGGAGGTCTCCAAGGGTGTGCATGTGCTGTGTGCTTATTTCTGGTGAAAAATAGCCTACTTACATGCACTCCATCACAAATACTTCTTCCCATATTGTGGTCTTTTTAAAAAGGCCTTTCACAAATTCCTTCAGGAAAGTCTCCTTGGAAACTCTCTCTGAGGACTAGGATTTTGAATTTTTGCTAAGCTATGCTAGATAGTTTTCCGTTCTATCTCCTCTTCTTGCTTAAAAACAGTTTTGTGTATTGGAGATAATTGTCAAGATTGGGGTATTGTTTTGTTGTTAACTTTTCGATCTGTGCTAGACAAAAATATTTGTTTACTGTGAGGAATTATTTGGGGTATCGTACTTTCCTTTTATAGTATTTCTGAAAATATGCTTTATAGTCTTTTCTGAAAATCCCAGGGGGTACAGCAAAGGTGTGTGATGAAAATATGAACGAACACCGGCAGCAAGAATGTCTTTCACTGTGGTCTATAAAGGTTTCTATATCCCCCTTCCTTTTGAAAATGTAAATGGAAACAAAGGTATACCACGACTTCCCCCTCCAGAAGTATTTATACAGTTTATATGTCTTACATCACTTGTCTAGCTCATCAAGCAAAATGCAGGCCGCCAGTCATGTGTGGGGGACCACCAGGGGCCCAGTTGCACTCACTGTTCCCAGTCCCACAGGCTGGGAATGCAAAAATAATTTCCTTGGGACAGGAAGGAAATTGCCAGGCACCCAGACTGCATGCACTGGATTTACGATTTCAAGCTGCAGAGGCTTGGAGTGAGGCATTCCATGCTGGAATCAATTGCATGAAGGTGTTGTGCCAGTCCTAATGCAACCGTGCTGTGATGGTGAAGGTGCTCTCCACATCTGCGGACATATAGGCTGATGCATCATGGTGCTTCCGCAGAAATGTGCAGGTTCTATTTGCAGAGAGGAAAGACAACTGATGTGGGAAGGAATGTTTTTTATCGTATTATCATTCGACCATGCAAAGGCGATCTATCAATGAAAGGGACAAGAGGTTTATGGAGCAGCTTTTGACCTTTTCGGCCTCCTCTGTTTCTGTAGTAGGAGCCACGTGCGCTGTGGGGTGTGTTGGAGCACCTTTTAAGGCTTGCAAAGGATTCGTAACTGACGCTTGTCTGGCATGTTGCAAGGCAAGGCATGTAGTGTTGAATGAGCCATCAGTCCGGGAAAATTGCTTTCCCTAACTGAGCTTCTTGTCTCAACGTATGCTGGCAGATTGTATTATCATACGATCCTCAAAACTCTGCAAAGTACACAGATAACATGGCCAAGCCTGCCAAGATGGTCGTTGGCCCCGCTCTGGATCAGAGAGTGCCCCCATGGAATACAGATGTTCTGCATCTGTTCAGTAATGTTTGACAAATTGTCTCTCAGGGACATGTGTACAAGTCTGTGTGCATTGACTATATCAAAAAGCATCTCTGGGAGCTGAAGTTTGGACTCAGTTAGTGAGGAATGTCGTCATGTGTTGCCACATTATGCCCCTTCCCAATTTGCGCATGGCTCACCTGCTTGCCCATTCCTTTGCTGTTGCTGGTCTCTGGCACTGCAATGGACCTGCAGAGTCCGTTTGGTGGAGTGAGAGATCTGGGGGCAACAATGGCAAGGGCAGCAACTAAAGCAAACTGCTTTTGGGGTGTGTTTGTCTGTGTGTGGAGGGGTAGCTGATAGGTGACTGAAAATATTTCTGGGGGAAGGCTCACCTTTCTGCCCATGCTCTGAAGCTTGTAATCAATTCCAAACTTAACAGCAAATTCAAATTGCATTGATCCAGGCATGCTGCAAAGGAGGACATTATGCACCAATTAATTCCCACAAAAAAGCCAACCAAAAAGTCAGCAGCATCACTGGTTTTAACATCGATTTTATTTACTGAGCAATTCAATTCATGACCGGCCCTGTTTCTCTGCTGCTGAAATGAGGCAACGGTGATCACCCACGAACTTCCCAGAGACAATTTCACTGTAGCACTCCTGGAGAAAGAAATGCAAATGCTCACAAGTCTCATATTGACGCGGCGTGCGGGATCCCATTTTCTCCTCCGCTGCCTCCCATCCTTGTAAACATCAGGGGCAAACAGGGCCAGAAAGATACTTTCTTGCTATAACGTTAATTGGTGAACTGATGGGGAAGGGGTAGGTGTCAGCCCTCCCTTTATCCCAGGTTCCTTCTTCTCCAAGATCTGCAGGTGTAGATAAGGAACTGTCTTGTATGCAAGTATGGGGTGCTATCTCATAGCCACTGGGCAATGTTTTCAATGTTGCACCTTAGGAAATTCCAGTGAAGTCAATGGAATTTATTCTTGATTCAGAAAGCTTGATGGGGGTCACTTTCCTCTGTTCTGGATCTACGCTGCTTTGGTGCCACCATGATGGAGTGATCATGGAGGTGGAGTGAAGAGCAGCACGGGTTCGGTGGTTTCTTCCCACACAAAAGTTGCCCAGCACTTTCTGGGGAAAGTGTTGCCTGTGAACCAGTGTGCAATCTGAGAGGTGCACAACATTGCCAGGGATCCGGAGTTCACACCCATTGGATTGTTTGGGACAGTTGCTTGGCTTGGTAGCACATTTGGAGCCCTTGCCCTGCTTGAAGACCCCTGGGAGCCCCCAGTCCCATGATTAGCTTTCTTTTGTTTTATTAGATCTCTGTCACTCAGTCCTGTATGCAAGTTTTAGTCAAATACTCCCTTTCCCCAGTAGTCTGAGCTGCTTTAGAATATTAATCTAATTCCAGAGGTAGGAATTACAAAAATCAAAGACCAAAAGAAAAGAAAAGAAAAGAAAAGAAAAGAAAAGAAAAGAAAAGAA